>CACRXK020010905.1:0-17021 GCA_902702795.2 Paramuricea clavata | reverse complement strand
CGACAACAACGACAACAACGACAACAACGACAACAACGACAACAACAACAACAACAACAACAACAACAACAACAACAACAACAACAACAACAACAACAACAACAACAACAACAACAACAACAACAACAACAACAACAACAACAACAACAACAACAACAACAACAACAACAACAACAACAACAGCAGCAGCAGCAGCAACAACAACAACAACAACAACAACAACAACAACAACAACAACAACAACAACAACAACAACAACAACAACAACAACAACAACAACAACAACAACAACAACAACAACAATAACAACAACAACAACAACAACAACAACAACAACAACAACAACAACAACAACAACAACAGCAACAACAATAACAACAACAACAACAACAACAACAACAACAACAACAACAACAACAACAACAACAACAACAACAACAACAACAACAACGACGACGACGACGACGACGACAACAACAACAACAACAACAACAACAACAACAACAACAACAACAACAACAACAACAACAACAACAACAACAACAACAAGATCAGCAGCGATTGGGGACTAGTTCCTGGTCCAACAATGAAGATTGTGTATGTGGATTTTGAAACTGAAAAGCATAGGTTTGTAAACTCACATTTACTTTCTGAAAGTTAGCCAACGTTATTTGAATGGCATTATTTGTTTGTTCTACGGTACCACTTGGTGGTGCTGGAGCTAAGTCAGCCACAATACTGTCGTCTTCCTTAATTAAAAAATGAGAAAGAATTTCCTTTTAGTTCGTAACTAACCATCTCAAACTCATCAATAATTGATAAAGTAAATTGGCCAACTATATTGCTTTATTTTGCTCACATGCATATCATATTGGATACCTGGTGCAGTATATTGATCCAGGATCATTGGATAAAAATTAATCCAGCCCTAGGACTGGATCAAAATTAATTCACCTCACTTTAAGTAGTGATTTGTCCCTACAAGATGTTATTTCAGTGATTGATTCGTATGTGATGTCATTTTACCAGCTTCGCCTCAAATGCCTCAAACTAATTGATCAAATTGGGCGAACATAAAATTTAGTCAGATTTGAAATATTATTATATTTCACGCATACTATACTCATCTAACATATTTATCACATCCTTTGGGCGTGCATGCATGGAAGGGGAACATTTTTACCAGCTTGAACATTTAATATTTACTATATTTCGACAAATTAGTATTAATTATATAAATTCGTAATCACTGCAAAAGAGGTGGGAAAAATGCAATGATTTTTACTAATAATTTTGAGTATCGCTTAAATTTATGAGCAAATTTACCCAATCTTTTGATTAAAGATTTTCTTCACCAACATGAAAAATGAGTGAAGTTACCCCTCATTTTGAGTCATGGTAGGTGCATTTATATATTTTACTCAAGTTTTCTAGTCAGAATCTTCAGTATTTTTTGCGGTATTCCCGACACAAATATTTATGTTCCCACCCGAAATACTTATATTCTCGCCTCAATTATTCATACTTTTACCACAAATATTCAAATTCAAACTAGTATAGAACGCATTATTCAACCTTTCGCTTGCACCCACAAAAATCTTGAAAAATACTGACATATCCTGCTGTTTATTTTTTCATGCATGTACTTACAAACACACGTTCCATTAACTCTAACCATGTTCAACCTTTTAGAACATGCACATCTGTAATTTGCAGCAATATTTTCACATTCCTCGCCTACTCCATTACAGACAAATTCACCAGTAAGGCACTCATTTATATCTGAAGGTATGCAACAAAAATATTGAATATGAGAGTGGAATGGCAGACAAAAACATGCGGAATGGGAAAAGCTATATACTATTATAATTAGAGCTAATTAGATTACACTAATTTTTCTTCATGAAATATTTGGTCGTTTTACTACAATTGGATGTAGTATTTCCTCGGAAGGTACTTACCTGGAGGGGAGATATGATTCTCCGAACTCCTTCGAAGACTGATACGAGCAATACTGGTGCAGTTCGCGGCGCGCCATGGCTTGGAACCCACGATTTTAATTAATGCATACGCATGCGTACTGATATCCTCTGATTGAGTGGCAAGCTGAATATTGATTAACAGACTAGGGTGGGGTGGAATAGGTATCTACCACCACTGGTACGGGCCGGAGACCAGTATTGCTCGTATCAGTCTTTGAAGGACTTCGGAGAACCATATTTCCCCTTCAGGTAAGTACCTTTCGAGGAAATACTATATGACAATTGTTAATCAATGTAAATATAAAATTTTAATCTGAAATTAACACAAAACAATATCAACATCACATTTCCAAAAGTCGTTAACTAAGAAATCTTGGAATGTAAAAAGTAATGTCATTTTTGTACATCCGGGGCCAAAATACTTTTAGCAAACTTATCCTTTGAGATAGCCTTGTAGGAAAATCTCTCGAACGTTGTTGCTGAAGACCAGTCAGCAGCAGCTATGATATCCTCAAGAGGAACACCGCTATCGGCAGCCATTGATATTGCTACAGCTCGCGTAGAATGACCCGTGTACTGAGCATCAATACCTGCATTGGACCATCCTCGTTCCCAGGGCTTCTCGGCTGCCTGCGTTGCCGTAAGCCCTGGGACAAGCCGAGGCAGAAGTGATTTGATTGGTCGTTGGAAATAGAGTGAAATATGAAAAGTTTATTCGTCAAGTGGATGTTTATATTTGCAATATGGCTGCCTTCAAGGAGTGCGCGTTCGAAATACGAAGAAATACAAACGTAAACTGCTTGTTTTCTATGGATTAATGGAGAGAATTTGCAAACAGAAAGAAAGAAAATAACAGAATGGACAATTATAAAGTAGAAGTAAGCAACAATATCGAAGAAACGTCAATTATGAAGCCATTAAAAAGATTCTTCATTTTAACATTTTCTTGTTATAAAGTTGTCTATTATTAAAACATTGTGCTCAAGTATAATTGTAAAATTTTAAGCACACTGTAAATATAAAATGTTTAAAAATATATAGTTACGATAGTAAAGTTTTAATGGTGTAATATATTGTGTTTTATTAATTATTATGCTTTCGGTATTAGTCACTTGGCCTATTTAATATCCGCCTATATTAAAATGACCCTATGTTAAAATGGCCAATTGGAATTTATAAATATAGCATATGGAATATTATGGATGTATTTTACTATTTCTGAATTTTCCTCAGTTGTATTATTAGTGAGTAATTTTAATAGCTTTTAATTAAATACAGTGAATAAGCTTATAAGCATATTCAATTTCACCAGTCATTTGAATACTTGCACCTTTGGCATACCAGAGGGGAATGCAAGGACAATCGCCTCTTATTCACTGGTTTATCATTTCTTGGCAAACAGGGAAGACACTTACTTTCAGTGTCCAAGTTGGGAATGAATGAGGTCATGGAGGGGAGGGGGTCACTTAGTCTTTTATATAAATGTTGAAATAAAGTAGTTGGCAACCTCGTACCCAGGGCTTCTGCGCTTATTGCTCTCAGAAGCCCTGGGATAATCCAACTCATAACGTGATTTGATTGGTCAATGCGAATACAATGAAAGTACCGGAAGTTATTCATTAACCGGGTGATATTTTGGCAACATGGCTGCTATCACAAGGAGTGTATACAAAAGTTAAATGCTGGTTTTTGCATGAAAATACTTTTTTAAACCAAATTCTGGGCTATTTTGAAAAGAGCAAAAGAAGAAATGGACTATTTGTATTTGTAAATAAGCAAGAATGGCTAACAAAGTAAAAAAATTAACATAATAAAGCGAAACATTTCTCGTTCGAAAATTGAAATTTCAAGTATAAATCATTAAATCTGCAACTTCAACCACGATATTCAATGTAAATATTACATAATAAAGTTTTTAATTTAATACCTTTTTTACCTTATTTGATACATTGTGTGTTCTATATTATTGCATTTTGTATTGGAATAGGATAAATTGTTAATTATACACAAATATTTAAATTTACAAATTATTCCCAGTGCACTGCCGCAGAGTTAAGAGTTTGTATTAGTGCCTATTTATTGAGTTATTAGTGCCTCTAAATCTCTAATGTACAAACATGTAATATGTTACTTAATACCATAAAGAAACTGTTGATAGCACATATATTAATCAAAATGAACTAAATTTTCGACCATTATATAGCATATTTCCCCCAATATTGAGAGAATAATTTCTATTTATTTTTATAATAAGCCAATATTGCCCAACTGCGAAGTAAATATTGTCCGACTGGCCTAGTCTGCCCAACAATCGGGCCCTGTACGCCTATGGCCAGGCCTACAGGTGGACCCCCAACCTGATCGGTCACAATTTTACTTTCTCCAAAATTTCCCCTCCCTGTGTACAAGGATTGACAATTTGACAGTTTGATTAGATTTGAAAAAAACACACTGTTATATTGGGTCATTCCAGAAAACACCCATATCACCACCCCCTTGGAGAAAATTGGAAGTTAATCCCTCCTACCCTTTTGGATGTCCTAATACATTTACTATTATCAGAAACAATTTTCCCCCCTCCGAACGGCAGAAATTTCCTCTGTGGGGGGAGTGTGGTCTTTTCTGGAACGACCCATTTGAGAAATGCTTTTGCACAAATTTTAAATTTTCTTACAAACACAACTCATCACTGTATGTCAGAACACTGTTCTAAGTTGCAACTAAAATCCAGAGGTCTAAAAGGCTCAAGTCAATTCCAGTGGTGTAACCAGAGGGGCGGGGGGGGGGTCAAATTATTTTAAATGTCCCGGACTTGTTTGTAATTAAGTAGAGTTGAACATGTGTTAACTGCATGGTTATTTCAAATCACCAAAACACTTTAAAATAGCGCCCCAAAATGGCACTTTATTAACTAGAATTTAAAAAGTGTACATTGTACTATATTATACATGGATAGCTTGGGAGTCCAAATATATTTTTACATAATAACAAACTTTATTCAAACTAGTGCAGGCCCCTCCTGGGGATTTCAGTCCACCTTGAAGGCGTTAATTAGAAATCATGGCTAATCACTGCTCAATTCCATTGCCAATGATGGTGTTACCATGATTAGACAGAATAGGTTAACAAACTAGTGTGTATTATGAGATAATCCATTGAACACTAGCCTGCGTGCAGTCCCAAACTCCTACTTCCTTTGGAGTCTGGGACTGCATGCAGGCTAATTGAACACCAGTGATCTATCCCAACATATAAAATCATCTGGTGTTAGACAGTCAGAGTAAAATAAAAAGTAAGACACGATGTATAACTTTAGTTAAGCACCATTGGTTCTTATAACACTGTTCATTCCAATACTAGAACATAAATTGTCATTAATTAAAATGTATTTCAGTTGGCAATTAACAAAAGTCGGAGTTTCATCCGATGACATGTATGCTTCTAACCATGCTGTCCATGCAGCTATCTGACAGTTTTTAATTTTCAACCTTCCCAAAGCCATTATTCTCAAGATTTGCCAAAAAGGTTTTCCAAATAAGTACAGAATTATATTACATCACTCATCACTGTTCATTTTACATTCTTCAAGTAGATGCATGTTTACAACTTTACAGTACAGTATATCTTGTGTATTTTATATAATTAAATCTTGCAATATCTTGTTCAAAACCCTCAAATCCAAGATAATCGGCGGCCAGCCATGTTACCAGTAAGATTTCTAGTTTGTTGACTTTGAAATGACCAAGGTTGTACTCGAGTATAAATATTTATACTTTAATTATTGAATAGCCCCTGTATATCGCTGACAAGGTGATATAAGATGTTCTTTTGCTCGTCAAAGGGCTTATTTTACGCATAATTGTATCTCTAAATTGATCATTCCTGACTTTAAATTCCAAAAGCCATGCGAGAAGCAGTTTAAGATGTCTTTACAAGTCCAAATTTATTATAAATTGCAACAAATAATGCATTCTCACTCCTTGCATAAAAATATGCCAAGTCAGCGTTTTTAGCTGAAGCTACTGTTTACTTCCGCTTCCGGGGGCACCAATGTTCTTTGGTGTTCCGGTTTGGATTATCCCAGGGCTTCTGAGAGCAATAAGCGCAGAAGCCCTGGGTACGAGGTTGAGTAGTTGGCTATATAAATGCTGAAATAAAGCAGTCGGCTAGGAAAGGCTTTTACAGAACAGTAAAGGAATGGTTTGGGAAATTTCATGTAAAAATTCTAATTGAATACCTGAGGATGATAGGACCGAAGAAATTTACCTTGCCATTTTGTCCTGGCTGCAGGGGACTTTACTGAATTTCACACACCAAATTTAAGTGAATGCCCCTGGTATGCCCGAGGTGGGGGTCTCGAATTCTTGTGTCATATTGGATGAGATCATGTATTTACACTGTTCCTGTCAACAGTCTTATTCTGTTGACTTATTGCAAATCTTGTAAGAATTGAAATTATAAAATAAACCATTATTATGGACAAAACTGAAAATGTGTATATGTATATGCAGGCTTCTAGCCAGGAGACACCCTACCATGTCTGTATAAAAATTGATTTTAAACCATTACAAAAATGACATAAAAGTTGCTTTGTATTCTGAAATTCTGGTTTAGGCCTCCTGCTTTAGATACAGTCTATTGAACTGGAAAACTTTTCATATTTTTAATGTGGAAATGTGTAGTAATCTATTGATAAATCAGAATGTTAACCCCACTTCCCTTACCATCACTCAGGTATACATCCTGTTGTGGTGGAGATTTAGATTGGACACCTGGATAGATACTAGAAAACACTTAGTCACACTTCTGGATAATGAGGGGGCAATGAACTCCCCGATGTGAAATTGTAAGAAATTTAAAAATTGACCAGTGATAACTTGACATTATGTATGGGAGTCAAATTTGCTAACATTACCCTCCAATCATTGGCTATCCCATTCGGCCTCAAATGATTTGGCCCCTATCTGAAACAGAAGGTGCACTTGCATGTAGATTAAAATATATTGGAATGCAGAAAATATTGTTATACTTTAATCTGAAAACAAAAATTTCCCTGAAACAATTAACATACATTGAGTCATACGTACAGTCATGTACAAGTTTTTGACTGTCAGATGTATCATAAAGCAGCATAGTGAGTTGCATTCATGGCCAAAGACATATTAGGTTAATTATTTTACATAATTATTTTTCTTCATTTGCCACGGCATGTAATCGGTGAAGGATTCAGGATTATCCTGCATGGAAATAACGTTTTAAACGTGCTATACACAGTAAAACGGTGTTCAATATTCATACTACATGATGGGCATATGGCCAAACAAACACCTTGTGCTTTTCTGCTCAAATTTACGCACGCATGATTTTGTATACATAATATAGATTTAATTCTACCAATTCAAATCCAAAACTCATGGCGTCATACATGACATCTATCTATAATTTATATTTTCTTGAAATGTTAGGTGATTCATTGTTATTGTCGTTGTTGTAACCCAGTAATTAGTAAACAGACTCACATGTCGCATGTCGTTCTTGTTCTTTTAATATACAACATACGATGGACGATAAAGCTTCGAATTACTTCTCTTTAATTTCCAGTCCGGCTTTGTCCAGTCTTTGAAGTGACTTTACAAGCGCGTGTTGAAACAGGTCATCTGTACAAGAACCCATGATGTTTCGAATCACAGCGGCCACTTCGAGCACATTTCGACTCGATCATGTTTATTTACATCATACATGAAAATTGATACATGTAATACGAAACCGAAATATGGTTGCATTTTGACGAATATTAACGATATAACGAAATATA
Organism: Paramuricea clavata; assembly: GCA_902702795.2. Lineage (NCBI taxonomy): Eukaryota > Metazoa > Cnidaria > Anthozoa > Malacalcyonacea > Plexauridae > Paramuricea > Paramuricea clavata. Next base: position 9,224 of record CACRXK020010905.1, on the reverse strand, counting down.
AAACCCCAATATGTATAATTCCATTAGGTGGTCTGCACATATTCCCTTGATGGTGGAAAATACATCGAAACAAAAGAAAGATCCAATATTTTCTGCTCACCAACACGTCTCCACTCCTCAGTAAAAATTAGTGCATAGTCAGCATTTTTAGCTTGCAGCAGAACGCGTTTACTTCCGGAAAACACCAGAATTTGTGGTGTTCCGGTTTGGCTTGTCCCAGGGCTTACGGCAACGCAGGCAGCCGATAAGCCCTGGGAACGAGGATGGCATTGGACAATACAGTACGTATGCAGCGTCATACAGTCTGGCTTCCAATAGCCGAGTGTGGCGAGGTATACGACACGAGTAGATGCTGGTCCTTGCGAAGACGAGCTAATACGAGCTCGGTTAACGTACTATTTCAGACTCTCAATAACAGAAATCTTTTGGTTTTCTGGTAAGGATGGAAGATAAATCTTTCTTGCTGGGTGATTCGGCCGAGAATTCTTTACATGTTTAGGTATTACAAACTCCCAACCGTTCTCTTTTTGGGATACATAATCAAAGTGCAATGCTGCGAGTTCGTGAGCCCTGGCTGAATACGTAAGCGCCAACAGGATAGTCGTTTTAAGAGTCAACTCTTTAAGTGAGAGGTTCACGCTTGATTCCATATTCTTTAAATGCTCTATAATAATGTCCCAGCTGACCAGGTTACGCATATCTTGGGTGGTGGTGGACGAAGTTCAAAGATACCTTTCATAAAACGGGATAAGAGCGGAAGAGCTCCAAGTGATTGTCCATCTACTGGATCATGTAGCTGAGACTATGCATGATTTGTAAACACCAACAGTTCGGTATGAAAAGCTTTCGAATATGAAACTGTTCAGCCAAAAACTGTAAAAACGCTGCTACAGTGGCTGAAAATGGACATTGATTCCGTGAGACACACCAGCTAGTCCAAAGTCTCCAAGGTCCTTCATATCTCTTTTTCGTTCCTTCTCTCCAGGAGGCCATAAGGATGTCACAAACTTGCGGTGGACGACCTCCTGCTTGACAGCGTTCCCTGAAAGTGGTCATACCGCCAGCTTCATTGTTCTCCACGGAGGGTGTTGCGCTTCCCGGTCGAAAGGTAGATACAGACTCGTTTCCGTCATTTGAAGAAGGTACAGGATGTTGACCAACATCTCCAATAGTAGCGGACACCATGTCTGGCCCAGCCAGTTCGGGGCAATGAGTAGACAGGTTGCCTGATCTTCTCGTATCTTCTTCAGAATGCGAGGAAGCGTTATAATTGGCGCATGAATGAATGGTGTCCATCTGCTCCAATGCAATGACATTGCATCGACCTCAATTGCACCCAGGTCTGGGTGCCGAGAAACATAGAGGTGTAGTTGATGATTGAGACGAGATGCAAACAAGTCGACTTCTGAAGTGTAATACTTTGTGACTATACGTGTGAAGATCGCCTTGTCCAGACTTGAAGTGACGAGAAGCCAGTCCGCATCGACGTTCTGTACTCCAGAAAGGTGTTGTGCTGTTATCCACATTCCTTTCTGTTGACAAACGTTCCCAAATTCGACTGCCAATGTTGTTAAAGTCGAAGACCTGGTTTTCCCTCTCTTGTTAACATATGCAACTGCTGTAGAGTTGTCCATCTGGGGCCGGTTGTATCAAGCCCGTTTAGCTTAAACGGTGGATAAGACAAAATTAAATAACACTCTTATATTTTTTATGAATCAGTCAACTTAAATATTCTGCACTGAATATATAGTTGTAAACATTATCGTTCTATTAAGGTTCGAAACTTTTAGTTTGGTTGTTTAATGAATCTATAGACTTGCTTTCTATTTTGAGCTTAACCACTGTTTAAGCTAAACGGGCTTGATACAACCGGCCCCTGCAGACCAGTATGTTGTGGCATTATATCTATGTCGTCAGAAAGGACTGGATGGCCAGAAGAGCTGCTTTCGTTTCGAGAATGGTGATGTGTTGTCTGGATTCTTGAATGTTCCATCGCACCCCTGTCATGATTCCGTTGCACTGTGCTCCCCATCCTTGATTGTACGCGTCAGTGTAAATAACCAGGTCGAACGCTGGTAGTGAGATTAAACACTTGTTGAACTGATGTATCTGCGTCGAAATCCACTATTGGAGGTCGGTTATTGATTCTCTGTCAGATAGGCCTTTGTCTTGTTCGAGAGACGTTTGCTCTGGTGAATGCTGTTGACATGTTGCCTCTGCAGTGCACGATAATGCAAAGGTCCCTGGGTTAGACTCACTTGGGAGCCATGGTTCATTCTGCCTAATAAAACCGAGAGTTCTTTCAGCGTCAGCCAGCGATTCTGGATTGCATTCTTGCACTCTATTTGGAGCTTTTCGAGTTTGTCGTTGGGTGCAGCTGGTGTCATCTCCTTCGAGTTGATCAAGGATCCCAGGAACTCTAAACACTGGGATGGGGCTTGGGAACATTTCTCCTGTTTGATGAGAAATCCCAGACGTTTTAGTAGATTGACAACACTCCGAAAAATTGACGACAGTCTTTCTGGGCTTTGGTCCAGAATAAGCATATCGTCCAGATATATCACAATCCGTATTCCTTGTATTCGAGCAATACTATTATCGGTATCAATAGTTTTGTAAATGTCCTGGGCGCACTGGATAGCACGTATGATAGGCATTGGAACTCGTATGTCATTCCTTGGAATATAAACCTCAGATATTTCTTGTTACTGTTGTGAATCGGTCGGAAAAATAGGCGTCTTGGAGATCTAACTTCATCAAAAAGTCTCCTGGTTGGATCAGATTGCGTACTGCTTCCAGACCTTCCATCTTGAACTTCTGAGGTTGGACAAAGCGATTGAGATTCTTTAAATTGAAAATTGGCCTGTCCTAGGACACTTATTTCACTATGAACAGTGTTGAAGTGAATTGATTTGTCTCCTCCTGCACAGCTTTTAATGCACCTTGCACTTGGAGTTGTAATATAGCTTCTTTTATAGAAGACAAGTCCTCTTTCGAGTTTGCTTTCGTTTGTCTCTGTCTCCACTGTATGGGTTGACGAACAAAGGGAATTTTGTACCTTTGAACTATGGATAGAATCCAGGGATTTGATGTAATTAGTGTCCAGTTTCAATAAAATTGTTTGATGCGGCCAATTACAAGATTGTCTGTTGGTTTGATGTATTTTAGTGTTGGTAGCTGATAGTCAGCTGCGTTTTGCGTATTTTCCCGTTTTGCCCAATACAACCTCGTTCCCACGTTTGTTGTTGTTTGTATTCTTTCTGAATGAGTTGTTATGTTGCGGTCGGGTAAAACTAGATCGCTGGAAGGATTGGTCACGAAAGGACTTGTTGGTGTGAAAACGCCCTCTGGAGAAGAAAAACCTTTGAGGTTTGGTTGATTGTGCCACTAATTTGCGATTGGTGTTTGCATGATCATGTTCCTCTCTAATAACATTATGAAATTGCTCGGGAAACAGGTACTTGTCAGCTGGAATTTGGTCTTTCAGGGTACGCTTACCCATATTCTGCAAAATGTTTTTGGCGCCAAATGTTTAGACTACAATGTGCATTTCCCAGTAGCACAATGGCATCTTCGATAAGAGTTTTTATGTGGTCAGAATCAGGACCTGAGGGCTAATCCCCGTCTACGTCCACTTCTGTCGGCTCCAATTGCTTGTAAAGCACTGACAAGTGGTCGAAAAACGGAAATAAAGAGTACTTGTTTGTCAGCTAGTCCTTCATCAAATGTGAAAAAATCTTTTGTTCGGGCCCACGTTTGATGTCCTCTTTCATCCCTGTTTGCATTATGGATGAAACTAGGAAATCAGCTGTTCCTTTAATGTCAGGGTATTGTTCCACGACATTTGTCCAAACTTCTTTGGACAGTTGCTTGGTAAATGCAGATTTCAGAAATGGTAGCTTCTGGTGTTGGTGCTAATACTTGTCGGAACGACTAGAACCGACAAAAGCTGGTGGAGTGTCACTATCAACTACTTTGGCTCTTTTAGGTTGTGGTTGTTCCACTGCTCTGGTGTCATAAAAGCATTTCTTATGATGTCTGGTAGAGTCCTTTTTAATGTCTCAGTGACTTTGTCCTCGATCAGAGAACTTAGTTGATCTCTTGACACTGGAATAGGTATCGCTGATGCATCATCAGAGCTGGTACCCTCAAAGAGCATATTGTCTGGTTCCTGCGAGATGAGTACCTGCAGGAAACCAAGTCATTTTTAAAACATTGTGTGGATATTAGATCAAATATTTCTGTAAAATATAACTATAAACTGTTTAATTTTCCATACGTATTCGTCGTATGGGTACTCTGGACGAATATTGCATTTATCTGCCTGCGAGATGGGTACCTACAGGAGATACACTCAAAAAATAAAGCCCAGACTTGACGAAAGTAATCAAAATATTCGATCAGGGCGACGTATAACCACAGTAAATGTAAACGTATTAAACAAAATGCAAAGTTTTACCTTAATATTATTCGATATAAAACTCTTTTAAATATAAATACAGCTTGCGATATTCAGCACTTACCTTTTCAAAGGTAATTCTTGCATAAAATAGAGAATTTTGTTCCGGATGGATGAATTTTTTGAAAGATTTTGAAGCGAATTTAGTGAGTTGAACAAACCGAAGCTTGCACACGAAAGAAGAGGATGTCACTAGTCATGCGTATGAATTAATTAAAATCGTGGGTTCCAAGCCGTCGCGCGCCGCGAACTGCACCAGTATTGTGAGTATCAGTCGGAGAAGGAGTGAAGGAGAATCTTGTTATTATTGTGTGAAATTGACATTTCTCCTAGAGGATTCGGCATGATGGAATACTAAAATAAACTCTACTGCGGATGTGTACTGACGCTGAAAATCTTGATGAGAAAATCGAAAACTAGACAGACTTTTGAGTAATATATGAGAATTCGAAACTGGTAATAAATTAGAACAATTTAGTAAAATAATAAACCAAAAAGCCCGATAGCGCCTTCCCCCTTGAAGTGATTTTAAACCCTTAACAACGGTTGAAAAAATACTATCCGAAGGATAGCGCTATCTTGCCTTCGTACAACTGGCTCCAGATTTGTAATTGGAAGTTCAAATAATATGGTTACGTAAGAAATAGGAAGTGGTTATAACAGAACCGCGCAGATCATAATGGTACTTCTTTGAAATTAATCGTAATTCGATAACATGTAGTTTTCGATGTTATTTTTCTATTAAATCTTCAGATATCTCAAATGCATATTTCAGACAAGCCGACATGCATTTGGTTTATTGAATCTTCAGATATTTTTGTATTACTCAAGTGACTTCAATTTTTTTCAGTTGTTGCGTTGCAACTGCAACCTCGCTCCCGGGCTCTTCCCTCTTTTGGACGAAAGACCCTGGTCGGGGCTGGTCACGTGTCACGCAGATTCTGCGTGGAAAATTAAAATTGATCTCAGGGAGGGGTGGTAGAAGAGTCTGTTTGTTGCGTTTGGAAAATTGCAATTTTATGTGTTATAGTTTCGGGTGATAAAAATGTAATTTGCAACAAAAAATCGTGAACGGAACTGTTCTAAATTCTTACTCATCATGACACGACTTCCTGCTATACTGAATGTCATCAATAATAAGTGTTGCGGTACATTTCAAGCGAGAAGCTGGATCACATTTCACTTCCAAGGAAAGGACTCCACACGCGCCTGCCTTGCGAAGTTTAGCACGTATCGCCGTAGAAACATCAATATCTTCTACACTGACTGTTCGATCAAACAGTGGCATTAAACGAAATGGTTGTTTATGGTTGAAGTGTATCCTGTCCGATATTCAAAACAAAGGATTTATTTTATAACGATATCCTTTGATTTCCTAAACATCGACGGGGGGTGGACTGCAATCATACAAAATGCAATCTGAACAACATTTTCACGAAGGCAAAGGGCACTTTACCACTGGAGAGTGGGCATTTTTTGTGTTTTCTGAACGAAAAATAATTGCAATCATAAAAAAATGCAATCTGAACAACATTTTTCACGAAGGCAAAGGGCACTTTGCCACTGGAGAAAGGGCACTTTTTGTGTTTTCTGAAAACTTGGGAGGACCTTGGCCCCTATATATATATATATATATATATATATATATATATATATATATATATATATATATATATATATATATATATATATATATATATATATATATATATATATATATACACTGGATCCAGAAAAGTTTGACCTTCGAATATATATATATGTCGGCCATTTTGAATTTTCTTGGGTTAATTATACGCGAACGCATATATCAAATGTCGCTCGCAACGTACTGTATATTGCAATATTCCAACAGCTCAAATAAGTAAAGGATCATTGCTTGAAGTTCTTACACATATTTGTAGTAGCTATCTAATGAACATTTGAGGGTTGTTAGCTAATTAACTCTTGTCACAATTTGGAACCTGATCTTTTTGGCATGTCGTAATTTATTCTTTTGCATCCTTAGAGATTTAGACGCTTATTAGCATGCCACGATGAATTTCTTTGTTTATTCTTTCGTATTCACTTGTGCTGATTTTATAGCTGTAACCTATACGTCCAGAATTATTATATTAAAGAGTTTGGCAACCTAGAACGGCAACGACAACTGCAACGGGGAAAATATAATTGCTTATATTGTTGTATTTGAGCCAAAGTATACGTTACTACACTTAATTTGCCTCATTAAGTATTCCTGTTTCTTTCAAACGTACTTAAATAAAAATAGTCCGCGAATTCAATAAAACTCTCAAATAACATCGAACGAATGAATTGTTGCCGTAGTCATGCACCGTGAATCAACAACTACGGCATTGCACAACGCTTAATACCATGTAATTTATACATTCGCCTTTGTCTTTGAGGATTAATGCTATTGTTAATGACCATATTGCCGTTGCGGTTGCCCTTGTATTTGCCGAACTCTCTATTATATTTTGCCAACGGAAATTTTAACGGAATCGATAGTCATTCGATATTTCATCCCCTGAAACTCAGCACACGCAGCATTCGTGACCTGGCGAAGCATGCAGAAACGTTCATTTCCTACTAGCCATTATGTTCATTTCCAAATGTTCATTTCCTACTAGCATTATGATTATGTGCAAAGACATCAATCAATGATTCTTTTATTCATTTGAGCTGTTGGAATAATATTGCAATATACAATACGTTGCGAGCGACATTTGATGTATGCGTTCGCGTATAATTAACCCAAGAAAATTCAAAATGGCCGACATATATATATATTCGAAGGTCAAACTTTTCTGGATCCAGTGTATATATATAGGGCCTATATATATATATATATATATATATATATATATATATATATATAGGGCCTATATATATATATAGGGCCTATATATATATATATATATATATATATATATATATATATATATATATATATATATATATATATATATATATATATATATATATATATATAGATAGATAGATAGATAGATAGATAGATAGATATGTACAATAATATATATGCATATATATATATATATATATATATATATATATATATATATATATATATATATATATATATATATATATATATATATATATATATATATATATATATATATATATATATATATATATATATATATATATATATATATATATATCCCTGAGTGACACTTTATACCAGATATAATAAAAAAATGCTTTCCTAAACCCTTCCGGCTGTCATTCCTTTGCATTCAAGGGCCAAGAGTGAATGGCAATAGAATTATATAGGAGATGCTGTGCAATATTTTAGCTTCAACAAACAGGTACTCGTGCAGACGAAAAAGGAAATGCGTACAGTTGTGAATTGTCGTATTTAATTCTGTACTGTCGATATCAAACAACTTTGTACGTTAACACTCCTTCCTTGTTGATGTTTGATATAAACAATGATAACCTTTTTAATTAAAAAAAAAATCTAGAATAAAAATCTAGAGCACTATGTCTATAAACAGTTTTAGAATCAATAGAATGGACATTCAATATCTATTTGGTTAGTGTCCAAATGTGTTGTAACGTTTGCTGTAAACTAGCAAGGCGCTACGCTACTACCTGCACAGTCGCTTTTGAGACCTCTATTTAACAAAATTTATATGACATATGACAACAATTCAATGGCATATTATAAGTATATGCCAAGTATTTTGAAGTATATATCATTCTCACAGATAATTGTACAGAGCGGCCACTCCTTGCAATCAAAGTATAAAGTGCGGAAGTGGAAACATGTAATATGTGAATTTTCCATCTCCCTCTTAAGGCGGATTTCCAGTCCTCGCACGAAGCTCCTCGCAGCTCGCTGCGAGTGCATGCATGAGCACTTTCATCCAATCACAATGCTAAAGCGAGCTGCGAGGAGCTTCGTGCGAGGACTGGAAATCCGCCTTAAGGCTATCAATTTTCAATGGGTCACGTGACCAGCCCCGACCAGGGTCTTTCCTACCTGTACAAGTAGCTGGACTTGTGAATGAATATCCTGCCAAACATGAACAAGTGTAACTGCCTGCTGTGTTAGTACATGTTTGATCACAGAGATTATCTTGTGTACTTTGACACTCATTTATGTCTAAGAAGCAAAACATGATCATTAAATGTTATTCGGTGAGCGCACTGTATATATTCAGAACCATGGAATTATATATTCAGTCGCCTAAAACCTGTGATATTAAATACGGAAGCAAAGCCTATACTAAATAAAAATAAATTCAAAATAATAATTAAACATATGAAACAATAAATTAATAAAAAGAAACTAAAATATAATAAAAATAGTAAATTAAAAATATGAAAAAATGAAAATAATTAAAATAATAAATTAAAAATAATTAAAAATGTTTTTAAAAAGATAGAAATTAAAAACAAGAAAGTACGGTTTTCAAACATCACATAGTAGCCTTCAATTCTTTAGTGGATTTCCAATTTCAAGGGTTAGTAATGTGGTATGCAATAAACTAACCGTCGCACGACTTCATATCTGATTCTCGAAGGCTATATCCAAGATTGCAATCACATTTTTCTTGTCCGGCTTGAAGTGGATCGATGTAACATATCTGATCACAGTCATTATTGGCGTCACATTGGAGTTTCGCTGAAAATGAAGTTATTTAGTTGTTTCCTGATTTTTGAAAAACAAATATTAAAAACGCATTTGTAATTTATGAGGAGAAGACAAGGGAAATCACTGCTGTATCGGTGATAT
>CACRXK020010904.1:0-17021 GCA_902702795.2 Paramuricea clavata | reverse complement strand
GAAGAATGTTGCACTGGGCCCCAGTGTCTATTTGAATCTTAACAATGTTCTTATTCTTTTGTTTATTAATGTGTAATTTTGTCACTGCTGCTTTTGCACGAGAACCTTTCTTCTTTTCATTCTTGGAAACAGAGCTAATGACGTACGTGTCCTCTGAATCCGTGTCAGAGTCCTCTTGGACTAGAGACACGTTTTTGCTTCGACACATCTTTTCGAAATGGTTAAGCTTGTTACAGCTATGACATTTTTTTCCAAATGCCGGACAAATTCGTCTGCCATGATTTCTTCCGCAATTTCGACAACTATTATGCTGTTGCCGCTGTTGGCCTCTGCCTCTTGTTTGATCTTGACCTTGGCCCTGCCCCTCTTGGGTATTTCGCATTGTAAATTTTGTGTCACCTTTATTTTCTTTAATTGTGTTTACAGACAAATCTCCGGTCATTAGCTTTACTTGTTGTTGTGTTTCTTCTGCGGCCTTAATTATTTCAACAGCTTTCTTCAGTGACAACCCATCTGTTCGCAGCAATCGCTCGCGAACTTTGTCATCTCTTATGCCCAATACTAGTCTATCTCTTAATATTTCATCGGGTGTAATTGACTCATGATCACAATTTCGAGCGATTGTTCTTAATTCGGTTAAATAAGTTGAAACATTCTCACCTTGTTCTTGTTTTCTGTTATTAAATCGATAGCGTTCATAAATAACTTGAGTTCTTGGTTCGCAATGCTCGTCAAATTTCTTTAGAACCTGGTCTATATTGTCTTCGCTTTCGTCTTCTGCCCACGTAAAAGTGTCGAATGTTTTGACGCCATCTTCACCTATTATACTTAGCAGGGTTGACACACGAACAACTCCGTCTTGCTTATAAACTGCTGTGGCAATTTCAAAACGTTTCCAAGCCTTTTTCCATGTTTTCCAACTTATCGCGATGTTGTCATCAAACACGAGTGGTTTTGGCGGCGGTATATTCGACGGTGGAACGTATATGCCTGTGGCGGCGGGCGCTTCTGGTTCTGCCATTGCTCGATGTATTTACTGTTTATTTGTTGATTGTACGGGTTCTTTTCCTGAAAAAAACCCCGCCTCGGTCGTGCAGTACGATCCCGCACCTGACACCATGTAACGATATTTATAACTGTTACCCAAAAGTCTTTATTACTTCGATTCTCAGCTTGTCAGTCTCGAGCCTAAAACATATCGCCTAAAAACTCGACAACAACAATGACTCACGTGACATCAACGATGATGTCATCGCCACACTCACTAAAGCCGGTTTTCCACTAGGCGGAATTTTGCGCGCGGAGCGGAAATTTTCTTTGTCTTTTCTAATTAATTCCATCCGAGGAATAACAAGACAAAGAAAAATTCCGCTTCTCGCCCAAAATTCCGTCTAATGGAAAACCGGCTTAACTCTTATCAACTTTGAGCTGGTTCAAATTATGATAAGAGTTGGTAACTCCAGTCAATTCTTGTGAACTCAAGTACAACCTTGTACTCTTTTGAAGGAGACAAGAATGCTGAGAAAACTCTCATGCTCTTCTTGCTTTCTTGCCAACTCTCACGCAACTCTCATCCTCCTTTGACTACACGCGTAAAAACGCTCAGGTTGATGCAATACTGATGAAAACAGGATTGAACAATGCTTCGCTGCCCACATTGTTCATAGCTGTCAACAATATTGTTCAATATTGTTGACAAGTGTGAACAACGTGGGCAGCAAAACATTGTTCAGGCCTGTTGAGCAGCGGGCTCGGCGTTTTTTGCCGTGTAGGGCTTAACAGTTTCGAGCAGTTAATTTAAAAGCCATCCAGTATAAATATATCATTTAGTTCAACACATTAATTCTTACCTTCCATCGTTTTTTCGATATTTCCAGACTCTCCACATGTTTCTTCATTACTGACGGTATCATTGGTAGAATGTCTTGGTGTCGGAGTGGACAATCCCTCGAGTGGTGGAGCTGAAGGACGCTGTTTTTTCGCTTCATTCAGTTGGTAACAATAGCAGCATCGGAAAGCTATATAGATTATAGGTAAGAAAATCACTGGAATAGGCTCTCGACATTCAGTTAGCATGCAATTTTAGGGATAACTCGTGTAAGTAGATGTGCATGTCACTGCTTCTCTCCATATATACTGCATATATACTGTACTGTACTGTACTGTGTCTTGTACTTGTAGCGGCTCGGGGGAGTTGGGGAACCACACCCGTGTAAACGACATCAGATAAACATATTATTATTAATATTATTGCTTCACGAGAGAGCTACAGTAGCAAGTACACTATTCCTGACAATGTTTGAGTTCCCCCATAGTTCACTCGTGCAGTCTTTTGTACGAACTATTTTTTCTTGTGAATCTTGGCTTGCGTCATGCAAGTTGTCGGTCAGGATGTTTTGCGCTAACTACAATTACAGTAGCTAACATAATGAACGAGAAATTAGACGCAAATTGTACGACACGTGTCTTGGTTCCTTGTAATCATAACAGTTTTTTATTCATTCCCCCATTTTTAAACCAGCCCACCCCTTTTCAGTAAACCGGAAGGGGGTTCAAACTCTGTATCCACTTTATCGTAAGAAAGATGGTGAGTACAAACAGCGCACAAATGTTTGGTACTTTATAGGCGGACTCGTAGGTAACATGCTGCCTCTTAATTCACAAAATGAATGATATATCTTACTGGTGTATTCGAAGTCTTCTTTCAGCGCCATGCCATTGTGTGAGTGACAGGCTTTGCATATTAAAGCATAACGGTTACTGGGTCCATCACCAACGAGGTAGTCTACAAACTAATACAATAGCAAGGCTTAAAATGCATCTCAAATGAATTTTTATCAAACAGTGATAAAATACATGTCAAACGAATTCTTATCTATACCCTGATTTTGTTTTGCCACACTGAATATAGCTAATTTAAAAAAGGTTGTCCTTCGAAACTCTAAACCTTAAACCTTTTAACCGTTTGCCGTACTTAGTCAGAAAGACTTAATTGTCATAATCCTTGTGCATGTAGTCAAGATTTACGATGGAGAGCGTGCTCCTGATGGGCGAAAAATATTTTAGTTGCAACAAGATATAATTGATATAGTCTCCCTATAAGTATACGTGCTGATTCAAAATTACATTTCAGATACACCGTTTTCCATGTTCTCGGATCATCGGATAACGTCAGAGTTGTACATCTTTTAGGATAGAAGTAGAGTACAGCAGTAGGTTAGGATAGGAAGTGGTACCGGTTGATCTGTCAGGATAAATCTTGACAAGTACGGTGATGCGGTTCAGGATAAAAAAACGAAAACCGTCGGAAAAAACCCGAAAAAATGTTTTATAACGTACGTCAAAATATACTACAGTTAGATTAAACTTCACGCAATACGTTCAAGACTAGTTTTAAAAACAATTGCATTAATAGTACAGTACGTTTTTAACGTTTGAAAATTGGAAATTTCGTCAGAAGTAGCGCCGTGATTTTGACAAGGTGCCATTTTGTTTCAACATTACTGAGTTACAAACAGTTTTTTTTTCAATTTTTTCCCGTTTTTTCCTAGAACATCGGTTGATTCGGTTTTAAAAAAACGTTTTTTTTTCGGTTTATCGATTAACCGCCTCACCCTATTAACAAGGTTTGTGAATAATTTTGAAAAAAAGACCTGGTCAAGGAATTTGTGCCATGCAGTAGGTATAAATAGAAGAGATCTAAACGTTGCTTGTAACTTAAATCAGACTGGAAAGGCAGGTTATAAGGATTGCTTTAGTCGCACAATGCTGAACTCGTGTTGAATAGTATAAAAATTGGTGGAAGAAAGAGAAGGGTAATATCACATATTATATAATACGGCTAAATAGAAGCTCTTTAAAATAATAGTTTTCAGATATGACAAGATATGATCAATTGTTATCAAATAACATGCACTTCCGGGGAATCTTGTAATTTTGAAAAATTTAAACCGCATCGGGACAGATCCGAGCCATAGTAGCGTTTTGCAATACCTTGTCAGCCATTGTACGTTCTTTCGGTAAAACTGGTATCGGCTTTGGCGGACCAGGAGGAGTTCCTACAAACATAAAATATGTGGAAGGTAAAAAGTTGCATTCAATCTGTAAACACAAAACGGGAGGAAGAATTGATTATGTCATTTTCCTACTATAAGCTCTCTTTTCCTTCTCTTTTACAACAAAGAAACAGATGTGTACTGATTAAATTTACTGAACGGCTTTCATGTTACAGTTCACCGAGCCTTAAGCGTCTCGCGTTTCGGTAAAATCAACAAGTTCCCAAGTCAAATGTGCCTGAAATAAATAAGTGCCGGGCCACTTATTCAATAGATGAATAACGGGTATTATTGAAATAGGAACTGCCTCGATTCTAATGAGCTATGTAGGTTTACGGTAGTTCTTATATTTCAGGGGCCGATTGCACCAAGGCTGGATAGCGCTATCCACCAGGTAGTGAATTTTTCAAGCAATAGTATAACCATAGTCTATCAACAATGAATGTTTTGACAGTTTTGTGAGTTTATGTTAGTTTGTGTACGGTCACGATGATTGAGCACATTGTTCTTTTCAAACAATTAAGTAATTGTCCAATAGGGATAGCTGAGGTGAAACGTACAATCACACTGAATTTAGTTGGAGCAAGGATTTGTGCACGGCGAGATATAGTTCAATATGAAACAAAAGTCTTCTGTTTCGTGGTTTTGAAGTTTACCGGGCTTCCAGATCATCAAATTTGACAGACTATGGTATAACCTATAGATTAAAGTTTAGTATTGATAAATTAAAGTCTATTTATATCTGGGTCCTACATTGTTCTACATCCGTAGTTTCACAGCTTTAATTGGAAAACCACTATCTGGTGGAAAGCGCTATCCGGTGTTGGTACAACCGACCCTAGGACTTACCAGGGGGCATATTATTAATAAAGAACTGTTTTTGCATGGCAGGACTCATTCCACGCAGTGGTGACTTCATTTGTAATTTGGGTGTTGCAGAAAATGGCGGTGGTTGTTGGGAAAATGACGCATTGGGCGTTGACATTATCCAAGTAGCATTTCTTTGTCGAACTTCTATCAAGGAAAGGTATACTATTAATTTCCGATCCAAAAGCGCGTGCAATGTATTGTCCAAAAATAACACTAACACGATAATGAAACATCGAAAATTGTAAGAAATTGTAATGCCAACGCTCGTTATGATTTGCAACCAGATACGTGTACCCACTAGTGTAATATGTAATTTTATCTTTCCAAGTTTATAAGTAAATTTAGCATAGGCATAGTGTGTTGTGTCAGTCCTGGTAGGCGGAAACCTGTTAAATAATAATGATGTATGGGACTGAATGCAGACATCGAAAAAGTTAGACATAACTCTATAGCAGTTCATATTTTATAAGCCCCCAACCTTCTTTGATATACAAGCACGTCATTAACCTCATATGCAAGATATTTTCTCGGTCCAAACGTGCACGCTCATCCTTGATTTCCGCCTGGGTTTTGGAAAATGCACAACCCATAAAGAGAGAGAGCCCCAGGGGTGGCGAACACAAAACACATGCAGTATCAATTTTTTTTCTTTTTATATTTACTAAAAAATTCTAACCAGATCCCGGGGTTGCCGGAGGCAACTTTCCATTCGTCGCATCTTGCTTTGCATCATTCTAAGAGAAATTACATGTCATTAGTTGTTTTCGATCCGTACTATTCACCTTCATATTTGACACAAAATGAATCTATACAGTATAACATACCTTTACAAGACTGTTATTAGGGTCAAATTTCTCCAGTATTTCTTTCGCTTTCTTGTACGTTTCTTTTTCTTTTACATTTTCAATCTAAAGAACATGCATGGATTTTTTATTTAAATGTATCTGACATTTGCTCAAAAAGCTCTAACATGTACTTCAGCTCAACGGCAGTCGTTACGTAGTAACATTTTGTGAAAGGATGAAGAGCCTGTTGATTTACGATATATTAAGCTTCAGCATATTACTGCATGTACATATATAATACCAGTAAAAGTGCTATAGGGATATGGCAACAATGATCCTGGCCCAGTGGGACGGGAGAGTTACCGATATCTCGCTCATAATAAACTCTACTATAAGTATTCATATGATCTGCTCCCATCCCGCCCTAGGCGCGACCCTGCCATGATGCCATCTGTTGCCGGGATCCCGCATAGGCCGAAACACTCTATCCCAGCCATAGGCGAAACGCAATTGGCTTTTGATCTGAGCAAGCGTAAATTCTTTTTGTGCAAAAAGGACATGACGTTAAGCACTCAACTGGCTTCATCCCGGCAATGTTTTTGTCCCTCAGACCTACAGTATAGGCAAGTTTTCCGGCTTGGCGGGATGAAAACGTTCCTTCCCGCCTGATGAGCTTAATGATAAAAAACTGGCCCTAAGCATCATATAGCATTTATAATAGTATCTATTATGTTCATAGCTTCGCAAGTCAAGCGTATATAAATGAGATTTTGACTGAGCTAATATCAAGTTCACTGGTCATTTTGACCTGTGTTATTTTGACCGGATACCTATCTCCCGTTATTTTGAGCCCTGTTAACAGCTATACTAGGAAGCAGTATGCTGGTCTGCTATGCGGCCCACTCTTGCTTCACTTTTCATTGTTTCAAGATCTATACATCCACATTATAATTATATACTTACCACTTTCTGCTTTTTGGATCTAAGTTCTTCAAGCTTAAGAGCTATAAGGAAATACGGCAAAAGTCTTAAAGGGGCCCTACAGTCATTTTTTAGTCGAAAAGTCACCTTAAGTATTGTTTACATTTTTTTGTTATTGTCGCTACTTCACATGCGCATCACGGCATGCATGCGTCTTCCGGTGTGCAGAAGTAGTCATACTCATGGATACTGCATGTAAGATACAGAGAAGTAGTCATACTCATGGATACTGCATGTAAAATACAGCCAAACGAATCTCCGTGGAGTCCCCTACTTAAGGTGGCCTTTTGACTAAAAAATGGCTGTAGGGCCCCTTTAAGGCCCGTTTACACTTGTAATTTTTGCTGCGATTTTACGTGCGATTTTCTTCTTCTCATGGATAGTATACAGAACATTCATAATTCATCTACTCATTCACACGCATCAGAAGAAGAATATCGCCTAGAAATCGCAGCAAAAATTGCAAGTGTAAAGGTGCAGACACACCGGACGCGATTCGACAACGCGACGCGATTTTTTAGTTTTTGAAAGTTAATAAAACAGCCGATGAGAGCAAATTTTGAAAGATATGTAGACCAAATAACTCAAAATGTTATAGCGCTTCTAAATATTTGGAAAATTTAAACTAGGATCAAAGTTATCGGTCAGTGAAAATCGAAAAATCGCGTTGTCGAATCGCGTCCGGTCTGTGTGGACCTTAAACCGTGTTAACCGGCCTTTATGATGACAACAACGCAGGGTTCGATAATTTGCATGCTTAAAGGCACAGTTCAGCCTTTTGAATGATGGTTTTTAAGGCGCATTACCAGCCTTTTAATTGAAAAAACTAACTAGGAAAATCAATTAAGCATAATTCAAAATCAGTGAACTCAATGTTTTTAACATTAGAAATGTTTAAAAATGGTAAAAAACATTGAAATCACTGATCTTGAATTATGCTTAATTGATTTTCCTAGTTAGTTTTTTCAATTAAAAGGCTTGTAATGCTCCTTAAAAACCATCATTCAAAAGGCTGAACTGCGCATGCTTAATATATGTACGTACAAGAGGTACGCCAGTATAACGGTCTGGTACTTCAGTTTTTTCAATTACGTACCACGTATAGGTACGCGCAACTCTTGCTATGAATACCTTGCAGGAACTGTATACATGACTAAACTACTTTTAAAGACTAAGTAAGCCTCGAGTTTAAGACGTACGCGGCAATAATCATGCATTAAAAATACCATGCAGTCAAGTGCGACTAAAAATATTGAATTATCGCACCCTGTAACGGAGTTCCTTCGTAATATTCGATCAACTTCAAACAATATATACTACCTGTACATGTATATTATCTCAATTAAGCTATTGCGCCCATAAGTAGAACAGAATATTTTGATCGATCATGTAATATTTAGCCACACTAACGACGACAATAATGAACATGATGATCAAACTGCAGAAACATGCTTCCCAACTGATGTGGTCAGGACTAAAATAACATTATTGAACCAAGGGCAAGGCTAGTAATGATTGAAATTTGCAGGCTAAAAACGAGGGATTGCGGAATTAAAAGCACTGCAACGAGTATTATCATAACTATTCGTACAGTATTCCCACACCTACAGTAATACATAATTATCAAGGTTGGAAAAATTAAGGGTTATTGGCATTTTCATAGATCATAATCAAGTGAATCAAGTTGAATAGATTAATACAGTGTATGCAATTTATATAATTAAACAAACCATTTTTCTTTTTCCTTGTGCTGAAAACGTACATCAGCATTCTTCTTACGCCATAAATTCTAAAAACATACAAATTCAATGGTGTAAAAATATTGCATGCCGTTGTTAAAACTCTTCTTGTGTAAATATGGGAAATGCGAGCTTGTGAGCCGAGGCAGTAAATTGTCTTCTTTGAGAGGGGAGGCGAGGAAGGAACGATGAACACAAACAACTGATCTATGACACACTGATATACATTCCAGCATCGTATCCATTATTTACAGTACTGTGTATGTACTGTACCGACCACAATTACACTTTAATGCCACATAAGGGAAAATCTTACAGTATTTTATCAAGGCCGAAAAGGAGGTATTCCCAACTACAGTACACCCCCCTGGAGTCACATTTAACAAACTGGCCCTGATTTATTAGTCTAAGGGTTCAAGTTAGTGTATATCCTCAGGGGAGTTTTCACTTTGGACATTTACAGTAATGCAACGAGTTCAGAGGCGTGCAACTAAATATATTTTAAATGTTCCCTTTATTTGTGATACAGAATATAGAGACCGACTCCTTGCAACCAGTTTGCTCCCTCTCAGCTACTGGCACGAATACCTGGATGTAGTATTCTTCTATAAGGCAAATCACGACATTTTTAATATTGATAAAAAAATTCTTCCATTTCCTCAACCTCAGGGTCAAAGACAGACAAGATCATTTAATCCCAACTCGAACAAATATAAAATTCCGACATACAAGACGTCAACCTATGAAAAATCTTACAAAATCCGAACATCAAGAATATGGAACACACTACCCAATTATATTACATCCAAAGACCTAACATTTTCAGAATTCAAGAATCTTCTTTTTAAGTACTATATTTTAGCATTGGAAAATACATACGATGTTGAGGATCCCCGAACATGGAAAAGTGTGTGTATAAAATGTAATTCCGCTCGAAGTTTAATGAACTCTCCATTGACATGCTGCTTTTAGACAAATGTAATGACTGTTGTTCAAGTATTGTCTGTTGTGTGTGTTTCGTATACCTTGTAAATTGTTTCTGTATAACTATTGGGGCCGCTGTAATTGGCAATAGCTGTTGTGGTTTCCCAGCCAATGAATGTATAAGTATGATGGCAAAGTAAATAAATAAATAAATAAACAGTCAATTAACAGACACACTTTTTTATTTATTTATTTATTCAACTTGGCCAGGTAAAATTACACGAATGACATGCATACAATACAAATACAATATTATACAAGTGACGAATGGTGGGGACACCACAACAGTTAAAACCAATTACTGCCGGCCCTTTAACATATAGGTTACATGCAGATATCTAAAAACAACAGTTGATAACATTGGTCAAACTTCGACAAGAGTTGCAATTTAAACATATAGATCTCCGTGTTCTTGGGTCCTCTACATCAAAACAACTGTGCAGGGCTTTCGAATAATAAAAATATATACTTACATCAATGGAAAAATCAATAATGGTAGAGTCCTTGTAAGCCTGTCTTTCCAATACTTAGGAAAATAGTAAAAGTACATAACCAGCGCTGATATAATGTACAGGATGATGGAGTAGAACATAAGACGACCAATAAACCGTTGGTAGAACTGTTCATCGCTCTGACGTGCAGACTCAAGTTTTTGAAGTTGCTGAAAACAAAACCAAATCTTCACATCAATGCACTGTTATTGTTCTGACATAATCAAGGCAGTGGTCTGACACAATCATCAAGCATGTTCTGCTAAAATGAAGCCATTTTCTGACACCATTGCTATGCTACAATAAAGCCATTGCTCTGATACAATGAAGCTATAATTCGCTGTTGCTTTGGGAGAATTGAGCTGTCGTTCTGGTCTGACACAATGAAGCATTCTTATGACACAATGAAGTGGTACAGTAAAGTCATTGTTCCACAGTAATGACTCATTGTTCTGGTACACTGAGGCCAATGTTCTGGTACAATGAAGCCATTTGTCATTTTTTCTTTGTGTATCTAACAAAGATAGTATTACTCATGAACAGTGGTGCCTAAATTACTTTGAATTTGTACTCGAGTAAAAGTAGAAGTAATTAACAATAAAACGACTTGAGTAAGAGTAAAAACTACTGGAGGCAAACCTACTAATTAATAAGTGAAAAGTACAAAGTATTCTTAAAAAATACTTGAAGTACAAAGTAAAAATTTTAAAGTAAAAGTACTATTGTCTATAGCGTGTAGGGAGGGGGGGGGGGACTTCTCCAACGGTTGACATACTTTTGACACAAAACAGCACACGCATTATATGCGTGCCATAATATACAATATTTCACGGAAGGTCTACTTTCCAGACCCCGTTGAAGATATAAGAAATCCATTAAATAAATAATGCTTATATGTAGAGGTCCTATTACCTATCCCAAAATTAAAATAAATCAGGAATAAATCACGTAAAATTAAAGAAATGTGAGAAAGTAACGAAATACTTAAATACGAAAAACGTTACTTCTTAAAACGACTTCGTTCCAAGTCAAAGTACCCCAGAAAAAGTTTACTTTCATTGTTACATGCTGACTTCTCAAAAATGGTACTCAAGTACAGTAACGAAGTACATTATTTTACTTCGTTACTTGACACCACTGCTCATGAAATGGGTGACACCTGTGCAATATATAATTCTTAATTACTAGCCACTGTCAATGTGAAGATTAATACAGTCAACTACAACAACGTCATTAAAACCATTGATGCTTTATAGAAGCCCTGTTCGGTCATCATGCAAGTATTCGTAGGAGCAGATCGTAGAGCACCCCCAGTGCCACAATATGACTCAATAAACTGGGTTCGGTTCCTTTTAGGGAAGAAGTTTTGATCAATTGCTGAGCTTTGGTTGTGAAAAGAATACAGTACCTGGAAGTAAATCTGTGTAGTGGATCAATATGTTGCAACAGGTAGGAATGTCTGGCATGTGAATGCCAGCTTTTTCTTACCTGTGGCAAGATATATGTAATGACGGGGTATTTTCTAGATGATCAGCCCAGCCCATGCATATTTTTATAAAAGTATATAAAAGTAAAATTTTGATTGATTTGACTGTCTATTTCCTAGGAAATTTGGCCAAAATTTGACTGATCCATACATTATAAAATAAAAAAACATTTGCCCAACCACAAATATAAAACATCCACCCCTGCCCAAAGTCTTTACAAAAGGATACCATTCAGTTACCACACATGTCCTTTAATACCACTTCTGCGACATGACAATCAATTTTTATTATGCAATTGTTATTCATTTACCCAACTTTTACTCACTCAAAATTGTGTTTACCCTCGAACCCTTTTCTCTTCAGTACCACTCCTGGGGCAGGGGGAAGAGGAAAGAAAAACATGTTCGGACATTACTAATTTACTGAAATATGTACAATTTTTCAGTAATATTTTCGTAAATTTATCTAAATTTTTCCTACAATTATCACTTTTCAAAAAATTATGTAAAATTTTTTGCTGAATTACATATTTTTTGCCTGACGAGAGTGTTCTTAAAATTGCTAAAATTTCCTGACAAAACTGCAATATTACCATATTGAGGGGTGTTGCATCCCCAGACCTGCCAAGGTTCCCGCATTTCGCGTGAAAGTTACGCATTCTGCTTTTATTCCCGCTGTCCCGCACGCATAACTAAAATGATCTTAAAGTTACGCATTTTTACCATTATATGACGCTATCCCACTTTTCGCACAATAACTCATCGATAACGCTGTGTGCAAACGCGTAGAATTAGAGTTAACAAATAAATAAAATAAAAATAAATAAGAATTAGAGTTAACAAATAAATAATTAAAAATGCTATTTCCGAGGGTCTAGAGAATTCAAATTTTCAAAATTTTTTGCTCGGTGCCAACCATGATAGCGCCTTGCGGGCGTCGCAAAATCAGGTGAATTGAAACAATTCAGGCGGTAAATCTAACCTCCTCCCTCCTCCCAAAGGCAAAGTCTTAGTCCTCACAACGGCCCTGGTCACACATTCTTATCTTCCAAACTTGGCAGGTCTGCATCCCCCCCCCCCTCACACTCCCTAGGAGTTATGCCCCTGCTTATACACATATATATTTGACAAATTTATATCAAATCTCAACCTACAATTATAGCATAGTCAGCATTATCAACATTGTAAATGTTGAATTACAATATTACACAAATTAACATCAGCACTAACTCAAAATTACAAATACACACTATGTCATACAAAATACATTGACAAAGGCTGTCATTGCTGATCTTCGCTAAGGCCAAATAAAAAAAAACTTGGTTAGCATCACATGCACTCTCGAGGAGGGAGGGCGTTTTTTTATTTTTACTTGTTTTTAAAATTTTTTAATAGTATTTTTGGGGGGTATGGGGGCGGTTTTTCCGCCATATTGGTGATATTTTTGTACTGATGTTGTGAAGGCTGTCATTTTGATATAAGAACCTTGTGGCTTGTACCCAATTCAACTATTTTTGCTTTGGCAAATAATTGCCGAAGTCTTTCGATAATTTTTGAGTCTACCTCCTTTTGAGGTACACAATGAAATCACCTTATATTCCTTCAGCAATTCCTTTGGCACACTTTGGCATTCATGTCGGCAGTTGTAATTAAAGTAAAGTACATAGTACAGAAATTATTGTTAACAAATATTATAACGAGCATAGATTTTGACGTTTGACAATTTGTTGTTATTTTACAAATTCCTGATTCAAAATGTTTTTATGAAAGAATAAACTTGACGGTAATCACACGACAGTCTAAAAGATAAAACAAAGTTTCTTGATGTGCCGTCTTTAAACCAACAAGATTGTTCTTTATTTCAGCCAAAGCCGACGCTGAAAAGCTCAAATTTAAATATTTTGTAAAGTAGCTATGAATGAAATCTTCTGTTGTTCACCCGATGTCGATGACAACAATTCGAACAAAGAAGTGATACAAAAAACGAACACTATACTCTGTAGTTTGTAAATTTAAGCAAAAAACGAACAGACGCTGTAGTTTGTAATTTAAGGTACATGCAACAGGTGGAATTCCTTGGCATTTTTTTTCCGATACAAACTATGAAAAATCTTAACTTGCCTCGGCAATTGCCGAGGCGAATTTCGAGGGTTGCGCTCCTATCGATCAGTATATAGCGCGAAGATCTGAGTATGAGAAAAATTTCAAACATTAAACAGTTTTAAACTGTAAACGGAGAGATTTACATAAAAAAATTCAGAGGCGGCAAAAATCGACAGGCGGGTGGTGACGCTAACCAAATATTTTTTTATTTGTGTGGAAACTATCCGTATAGTGAAACATGTGTGGAAACTATCCGGTATAGTGAAACATGAAAACTATCCGGTATGGCCGAGGGAATTAAAGTCATAGAATACCGTCCTCCGCCCGCATGTCCAAAATGCTGCTGCAAAAAAATCATTATTTCAAAAATTTTCATTATTTCAACAATTATTTATACTTTAAACTATAATTCGTCGCGGAACTGCCAGAAGTCATGTATTAAGGGCAAAGTCTACTTGTACGGCAAAACTCCATTCGTATATCCTATAGGCACTCCTCAACGCCATATAAACGATGTCCATATTATCGACGATGTCTGTGTTCCGAAAGTGTTACGATGGTTCAGAGCAACGTTGGAAATGTTAAGAATAATAAGTTCCCGCCAAATTCTATAACGCTAAATATGATTGGTTAAAGATTAATGAGATTCTCTCCTCTGATGTGTACATTCGGTCGGACATTCTTTTAGAAAATCAATTCATATTATTAAAGTTATGTTTATCTTCAAATAAATAGTTATACAATCGAAAGTGAGCGAATATTTCCATAGGTTATGGGTCCAGGACGTGTGGAATTGAATTAAAACGTGTTTATTTGTCCTGTTTGGCGGAAATTTTTGGTGAAAATATTTCGAGTCTAATATGGCGGAAATTACGAAGATCGATAAGCTAAATGGCAAGAATTATCAGTCTTGGAAATACAATGTCAAGCTAGTTCTTATGGAACGTGGCCTTTGGGGCTTTACACAAGAAGGCAAAGAAATACCTCCTGACGAAGATGCGACAAATGCTGTAAAGAATGCTTTCCAGTTGCGATCAGATAAAGCCTACTCTCTGATTGCCTTAAACGTCGAGAAACACTTGCAAATACACATTTCGAGTACGACAGATCCTTTAGCAGCATGGACGAACTTGCAAAAACAATTTGAGTTTGTATCTGTTACCCAAGTCGTGCGTTTGAATCGTAAATTCTATGCAGCCACCATGGAAGAAGGTGGAGATCTTATGAAACACCTGACCTATATGACATCATTGGCCGAACAACAGCGTGAAATGGAAGAAGATATATCATCAAAGAAATTCGCTACTGTGGTGTTAGGGAGTTTACCCAAATCGTATGATAATCTCCTCACAAGTTTGAATGCGAGGAAAGCTGAAGAGTTGGAATGGGACAATATAAAGGGATTGTTAATAGAAGAGTATTTGAAGAGAAAAGAAAAATTTGAGAATAACAAGAGTGACAATGCATTGCTTACAAACAGGAAGTCATACATGAGCAGAGGAAGAAATTATGATCGAAGAAGACATGGTGAACATTCTTGAAATTGGACTCCTGTAGACTACAAGCCATCATGGAACACCAATAAAGGTGGGGATACATTGACACCAGTAGCACAACAACAACGTGATGACGGAAGAGCAAGAAATATTTTATGCTTTAAGTGTAACAAAGCTGGACACATCGCCAGGAACTGTCCACTCAACAATAGAAAAGGTGGAAACAAAGGGGAACATTCGAAGCTTGCGGAAGGTGGTGGAGTAGCACTGATTTCAAGCACAGGAAATTCAAATGAATGGTATGTGGATTCAGCTGCGACAAAGCATATGACAAATCGCAAGGACCTTATCATCAACTACACTCAATACCAAACACCGGTGAATATTTATTTGGGTGACAATACCTGTATTAAAGCCCTGGGTGAAGGAATGGTTAAGCTATATACTCAAAATGACAATACATTCTATTTGGAGTTACACAAAGTATTGAATGTGCCGATGTTAGCAAAAAACCTATTGTCTGTGCCTGCAATGGCTTCAATGGGAGCTAAAGTGTCATTCGATGATGAAAAATGTGTTGTTTCCAAAGAAGAAAAAGAATACGTGATTGGTAAATTGGTAGATGGTATGCTGTATACTGTTAATCCAGTTGAATTTTCCCATCCTACAACTGAACCCTTGGATATGTGGCACCAGAGATTTGGTCATCTAAACAATGGATATGTTAATCAACTGATGAAGAATGATATGGTCACCGGAATGATGTATGATGAAAGTAAACAAGTGGAGAAAGATTGCAAAGGATGTTCAATGGGAAAGATGCATAAGAATCCCTTTCCAAAAGCAAGTCTACATAGGGCAAGCAGACCTTATGAAATCATACATACTGACATATGTGGACCAATGCAAGTTGAGTCGATTGGCGGTAGCCGTTATTTGGTCACATTTACTGATGACTATTCCAGATATGCTGTTGCTTACTTTATTAAGAAGAAAGATGAAGCACTTACTAAGTTCAAGGAGTTTGTGAATTATGTTGAAAATCAAGATGGAAATCATAATAAAGTGAAGATTCTGCGCAGCGACAACGGCGGTGAGTACAGATCGAACAGTTTCTCCAAATTCTGTACAGAGAAGGGCATTGTCCAACAATTTACTTGTCCTTACACCCCTGAACAAAACGCTGTGGCAGAAAGAATAAACCGTACGATTTTAGAATCTGCAAGATCCATGATATATCATGCAAATTTGCCCCTAGTCTTTTGGGCTGAAGCGTGCAATACAGCCGTGTACCTACATAACCGAAGTCCTACAGTTGCATTAAAGGACAAAACCCCTCATGAATGCCTTTTCGGTGAAAAAACAGATGTTTCTAATCTTAAAGTCTTTGGATGTATGTGCTATGTTCATATCCCGGACAGTAATCGTAGAAAATTAGACCAAAAGTCTTATGAAGCTATATTTGTTGGCTATCCTACTGGCACAAAAGGATACAAAGTTTATGATGTTAAAAGAAGAAAGTCCATGATAAGTCGAGATGTTCAATTCTTAGAGAAGAAATTTCATAATTTTGAGAACCCAAAGAATGACTTTGTGTTCAAGCAGCAAGAGAGAATTGAAGTTCCGGATGATGAAAAACAAACTGTCTCGAGTTATTTTATCTAGATAGAGTTGATGATGAACTTGATCAAACCTTCAACGAAGATCAGGATGAGTTCAGAGTTGATCCTGTTGTTGAAACAAACATTAACTTGAATGAAACCATGGAGCAGCCCGTTAATCCCGAGAACGACGAACCAGTGGGAGAAAGTGAAACCCCATCTACTTCGAAAACGTACGAAGAGCGGTTTATGGAAAACGTGAAAAATTTAGGTCCTGTAAGACAGCGTATGATTCCGAGTAAGTTCAGAGACAATGCATGTCCAGTAGTTGAGTCTTTAACATCTGAAGTTGATGATCCAGAAAGTGTCCAAAGAGCGCTGAATGAGAAGTATGCGAAGGAATGGAAAGACGCGATGATCTCAGAATATT
>CACRXK020010903.1:0-17022 GCA_902702795.2 Paramuricea clavata | reverse complement strand
TGCAAATATTTTCATGTTCTAGATTGTGAAAACAATCAATTTCTAAACAAATGAGTAGTGATTATTTCAAATTTGAATAGCATGACCAAATTCTGAGGCTGGTTATGCCACTAATAACTAAAGTCAATGGTGTAATGATTATCTAAGAATGTATGTAGTAATTGTAGAAATAAAGACATTTTGCTAATCATGATTTGAGTGTTCTTTTGTGGGTATCACAGACTTATTTTGGTGCCATACTATCTTTGGAGAGTAAGAAATATTGGAAATTTGTATTGATAACATGTTGCAGCAAGAAAAAAGGACCTTTGATAAAGGTATTTGTTTCATGTGAGCACAAAATGTAAATTTTACTCCACTACCTAGTTTATATAAAAATTCAATAAAAATATTTCTATTTATGCTACATGCATGAAACTTCGCGTACTTGTAGATCATAACCGTGTCTTTCAGTCATATTCATAAAATTTTTTGACATATTTGAAATTTGAACAGCTAAATACATTTATGCATAATTGCAACATTTTTTTATATCATAATTTATGCAAATTTATGCGAGTAAATCGTTAACCAAGCTCCGGATGAAATTGAAATTGGTATCGTTGGAAAGCAGAAGTCCTCCTCTTTCGAACGATGCAATTTCTGTTTCCATGCGATGTATAGTTTGAGAGATATAAGCGTTTGAAACAACACCACTCGAAATTGCTACTTTTCGACTGGATGGGAATGAGTTAATTAATACATTTGAACCTCCTCCTTATGGACAGCTCTTTGAAATGGAAACTCCCTAACAATCATATTGGGCAGTTCATGTAATAATGCATGAAAATTGGTTAACGGAATGCTAGAGAGTGTATAGAAATATACGAGTATTTTTTTTTTAATTGCAGGTCATATGGCACCATCTTTATTGTTACGCCCTCTCAGTCGTTTATCTTGGGTTGCTATGCATGTTAGTCGCCCGCTTTTAGGAACTTAAGATTCTCCAAGTGGCATGCTTACAGTCGGCACACAAGTCGTAAGTATTGCTATATTTTGCTGTATATTTTGAATCTTCCTTTTGTAATTTTAGCTTATTTTGTTTATATTGTAGTTTGATGGTTCGTAGAAGATAAATATAGTACACTTTTAAAGTCCTGTCGTCACAGTTGTTGTGTATCTATAACTATAAGATAGCTTGATCGGTTATCGGCCATAAATCCATACAAGCCGTAAGACCTGTGTCGTATTTACACTACCAAGACGGTAGATACAGTCAAAGACTTGTCTATAGTAGCGAGAATATTCTACAATGAGCTTTCGTAGTCACGAAACGAGCGAAAATATCGAAAACCCGCTCGTAGAGCCGAGCGAAGCTATACTACATAATGCAAAACAAGATGCCTGCGAACAGGCAACTACAGAACAGGCAACTACAGCACAGGAAACCCGAGAGCGTAAAATGACAGAGAAAGGTAGAGAATATGTCTGTTCGTTGAAAAGAAAAGCAGCCCTCGATATCAAGGAAGAGTTTTTGAAAGAACTGTTTAATTTTGAGAAAAAGATTGCAGATTTCAATGGTGTTGTTGAACTTAATAAACAAATAACATTGTTATCAGGGAAAATGAATTTTGTTAGCAAGGCCCTTCATGAATGGTTGAAATTATCCTTAGATGAGAATGAAATTCGCGAAGTCATAGGAATGCCTACATTTTTGTCTGATAAATTGTTGAGCACCCAGAGCTGGGCTCAAGAATATGCAGTGAAGTTTAGTCAGCAAAAGCAAGAAACAATTTCTACAACATCCCGATGAAGTAGTAGCAACAGCAGCCATATAGACACCTTAGTTGACCTTAAAGCAAGAAAAGCAGCTTTAGGAAAAAGAATGCAATATTTTCAGTTAATATCCGAGCAGGAACGTAAACTTGAGCAGCTAAAGATGCAGGGAGAATTTGAGGAAGTCTCAGCAAAAGAAAGTGTGTATGAAACGCTTACTGAAACAGGAAACATTTTGGGTACCATTTCTAATCCAGCTCTATCAAGTACAACCCCCACTTCACACAGTGCAGCACCCACCTCAAGTGCAACGACCCCTCTACGCAGAACAGCCCCCACCTGAACTGCAGCTCTTATTCCAAATACAACCCCCATTCCACACAGTGCAGCCCCCACCTCAAGTACAGCCACCACTCCACGCAGCTCAGTTCCCACACTATGCAAGTAACCTATCCATTCGATTTAATTCCCCAGGTACCAAACAATCGGGAATATTGCCTGACTAGATTATTGAGTCTCAAGAAGAAGATGCAGAAGGATGAGAAACTGCGTACGGACTATGTGCAATTCATGGAGAACACCATCAACTAGATGAAGAATTACAAGTGTCAGTAGGACAGGTTTGGTTCCTTCCCTATTTCCAGGTATATCACCCCAAAAAACCAGATAAAATAAGGGTGGTGTTCGATTGCAGTGCTGTTTATAGAGGCGATTCCCTTAATAAACACCTTTTACAAGGCCCTGATTGGATGAAAGCTCTGGTGGGCGTTTCATCGTGGTTCCGAAAAGAAGAGGTTGCAGTTTCTTGCGACATCGAACAAATGTTTCACAACTTTGCAGTGAATCCCGAGCACAGAGATTTTCTGGTTCAAGGACGGTGATATAAACCAACCCATAGTTGAGTATCGCATGAACGTTCATTTGTTTGGAGCTGTACCATCCCCTGGTGTAGCAAATTTTGGGCTCATGGCTACAGCAAAGGAAGGTAGCCAAGAATTCGGTGAAAATGCCAGAGACTTCCTTGAGCAAGAGTTTTACTTCTTGAGCAAGCAGGATACTGGGTCATTAACAGACGTACAGTAATATCACACGCCATCCACAGCTGCGCCATGTGCCGAAGATTACGAGACAAGTCCATAGAACAGAAAATGGCAGACATACCAAGCGAACGTGTAAATCCTGCACCACCATTTGCATACACTGGCATGGATGTTTTTGGCCTGTTTTATATTAAAGAAGGCAAAAAACCCAGCTAACACATAACGTTGTAAAAACGTTTTTGGAAGGTTGTAATTTGGTTAGGTCGGACCTAACATTGTGACAACCTTTTGACAACCTTGTCTTCGTTGTCGTTTGAATACTAATGTTGTGAAAACGTTTTAATTACGTATGAATACAACGTGGCTAGAAAGTTTGAATACTAACGTTGTAAAAACTTTTACTTACACATGAATGCAACGTGACAAGAACGCTTGATCAGCAACGTTGTAATGACGTTGTGATATTGTTTCGTAATAACGTGAAATTTTAATTACAAGAAAACGTCGTCGTGACGTAATATGGAGAATGTTTTGTTGATGTTATTAAATTCAAGTTTGAATTGGTAATTGAACGGTTTATCAGCCATCGCCGGGTGGTGATAAACTTTAAATTTTATATGGTTTTAAAGTTAAAACTCATGGAATGTTACATCAGTTATTTGTTTCAGTTGCATTAATTGTCATTGACTAAATCCCTATATAGTCACCAAAAAGGCAAAATTTTGGCAAAATCCAAATGACATGTGGACTATGTGCGAAGTCACTAATATTATAGACACATGAGTTTCGCGGTTTTCGCGGATCAAAAATACTCGATTTTAATTGGCTAAAAAAAGTCGGACGTCTGCGAAATTTGATATGAATATATAATTTGATCCTTCATTGCATATATGCGAATAATTTAAGCTGCGCGTCGGCATCTCGTGGGCAAGATATAAAACTAGATTGAAGATTTTAATACTTGGACTTTCCTTGACTCTCCTATATTTCTTCTACTTAAACGTAAGTGATACTTATGATATTTTGTATCAGTAGTGTAGCCATATATATATATATTGATATAACATTTTAATATTTTTTCAGATTAAGATTTGTCGTGAATTATTTTTAATTAATACATGTGACTCGCACTCGCCAGACAATCACAAATATATTTTGCATTTATTTACACGAATCATTCGAAATTTGCGGACTGTGTAGTGTACTTTTACATATAGTTGCCTTGAAGGCATTGAACTTCTTGGTTTACTATTCTTTGTTATCAGATCTCGACCAGCTAGAATTTATACACACCGTTGGTTGTAAATAGGGACGCCATCTTGAATATATTGTTTTCAGTATTATGTTTGCCCCACTTGATAAGATGGTGTCGCTAACCTTGGAAGTTTCAGTCGTTTTTGCCCTATTTACCGCATAAAGCCTAGCGTTAACAAATTGGCGTTTTCATAGCCTCGTGTACCTATAAAATTTCACCTATACTATAGACGCACTATAATTGCTGGGATTACTATTGTTATATCTTGAAACTTATTTTGTGGCTACATTTTCCGGCAGTTAATATGACTACTAACTTTGCATTTGGTGCAGAATCTGAGCTTTCCTGCTTGTCAAAGCTCAAAGTATATTCTCTTTGTCTCTTACTGTATCATTCAAGTCTATTTGGCTATTTTAAGGTTTGACTGCACATGGCAGCCTGCTTTCATTTATTGCATATTGTTTTAAATATTGAGCCAACATCGTTATAACAACCAAAAAATATTGATATTTTTTTAAAATTTAAAAATACTAATTTATTATGACCTGTATACATTATGGTCAGTTTATTGCGGATTCAGGTTGAGTGTTTAATGATATCACGATCATGTGAGCATTGCAACAGAAAAACATGGGCATTGTCAAATGGCAAATTACTTGTTGCTATGAGGGAGCAGACCAGCGGTGACATTTTGAATTGAATATATATGTTTAGAATTTACACTGTAATGCAAAAATATGGATAATCTCCTGAAATTCAGGTTGTATACAATTATTATTGTAACAATTGAATAACCCATATATTTATTGGGAACGAAGACTTGCTATCTTTAACATATGATGATCTTTTCTCGTGTGTAGAAATTGACTTATCATCGAAGTATTTTAAATTTCAAATAATGAGATTATTAAACACAGGCAAGAAGACCATTGTTATCCGCATTTGGCTTAGGAGAAACTATTTTATCTCTGCAGTATAAACATTTCCAAATTTTTGATACAATGGCTGACGATATCCCAATGGGACGTCTACTTCTATGAATTTTCCAGGAAAAACTCCTGTTTTGGGATCACATCCATTGCTAATAATATTTCCTTTTGTTAACAACCTTAGTCTTCGGATAAAGGGTTTTCGGGCATAACTAATCGACCATAATCGTTTGCATGCCACATTTAAAAAACTGTTTGTTTACAGACATTCTCTCATAGCAACAAGTAATTTGTCACTTGTCAACACCTACAGGTGTTTTTCTGTTTCAATGTTCACATAATCGTGACATCATTAAACACTCAACCTGAATCCGTAGTATTTGAATACTTTATTTGTATACATACTGGGATTTTTATTCAAATTTGTATATGTGATTGCATGGGGCCGAGTAAAATTAAGGTTTAATTTCATGTGTTTACAAAGCATCAAGCAATTTCATGTGTTTTCAAGCATCATATTCACCTGAGTACATTACACCACCACAGAAAAAATTATGATTACTAGACTACATTGATATCAAAGGAACTAGATTCTGTTCCGAAATATCACATAGCTCAATTGGCAGAGCATTGGGTAGTATTCCAAAGGTTGTAGTGGTTCGATTCCCACTGTGGCCAGGCATATTTTTCAAGTTTGCCCGATGTGGATACACACTCAGAGTAACATCACAAGCATCAAATAACAAATTGCCCAAAGCAATGAGTCTTTTGTGTCGATCAGAGTAAAAAAAGTTTTGTATCAGGAAGAGTAAAGTAACAAAGGAAGGTGCACTACTGCTTAAATATGCAAATGTAATTTATTCTACTTTATTTCAAATTCTCCACCTATTAAGTTGAAATATGGCCTCGATTGTAAATGGTAAATTGTAGGTTTGCAACTTGTAATGCTTATTAAAGAGTTTAGTGTAAGTTGGGTTAGATTGAATTTCTCTATATAATTATATATGTTTAATAACAAATAGGTTAAGATTTTGTCATTGTCTGTTCAGTTATAGATACACAGGGTGATGTCATAATGTGAGACAAACCAAGGCCGGATTTTGCGGGGCGCACCTCCCCTGATATTGTTTTGCGCCTTCCCTGGGAATTTTTGCACTTCCCCTAAAAAGTCATGCACCTCCCCTTGCAAAAGTTTCAATGATAGATCAAAGTGAATATTTGACATTTTTAGGTTGCTTAGGGTCTACACTTCATAAGAAGGTTTTTCTGTAAAATTGATTATTGAAACAGTGATATTAATTGAAGAAACAATTGACATAGATGAAATTTGCACAAACGCACCTGCTCACCACAGTGTTTCAGGCACTGACAGCATCAGTGATAATTCTTGTTTGTCTGACGATTCTGATCAATTAGAAAATTACAGTTTGAAAGATGAGTTAGTAACTTGGGTGAATAACTTTCAAGTAAAACACAATGCAGTTGATGGGCTCTTAACAGTCTGGCCATTCTGAATTGCCAAGCACTGCCAGGGCTTTATTGGCTACACCAAGGCTTGTTTCTATTGGCCATAAGTCTGAGATGGAGTATGTTTACTTCCCATTGGAAAAGGCACTCTTGGAGAATTTCCAGTCTTATCCAGACAGTGTTAAAGACTCTGTTGCTACTTTAGAGATAAGTTTGAACATTGATGGCGTTCCTTTGTTCAAAAGTTCACAAAGTAGTTTATGGCCAGTTCTCTGTGGTATTATGAACCTTACCCCAGTTAGAATATTCCCAATTGCTTTAACATATGGGAAGTCAAAACCTAAGAATTTAGATTTTCTTCATGACACTGTGAGAGATCTGAATATGGTGTTAAAGCAAGGCTTAAGTTGCGGTTCAAAGGTTCTTAAAGTTTCTCTCAGGTGTGCTGTCTGTGATGCACCTGCAAAAGCATTTGTTAAAGTAGTCTAGGACCTGTATATGAGTTTGTATGCATTTCATTTAGGACAGATAATCTCAAATGTTTTGGGCAAGTTGACCATGACGGTCAGCATGGTAACGTTGCCCGAACCCCAATCCGGGGCGAAACGTCCGAAACTGACCACACCCAAAAACGACGCTTTCGCCATACTGCTTAAGTTTTAAGATTTTGAGTTGAAGGTTTTCAAAGGAAAACCTATTTTTGAATGAGCTGTACATAAATTATATATTTTCTGAAGGTCTTAAACAGTTTTTATACCATTTTCCCCAGCCAATTCCAGTTTTTTTCTAATGGACCGTATCACTAATCAAGTTTTCAGTTCATAAAATCACAATGTTACAGCTAGATGTTGATATATAGCCAGTATAGCTAACCAATCAGAATGCAGTATTGGCTAAACCCACTTCATAATTAATCGAATATAATTTTTTTTCGAATGTTATAGAACGTTGCCAGGATTGTATAAAAGGATGATATTTGATAGATCATTTGGTAGATCAAGTAATTTTTAATGTTGTGCATATTCTTTCCTTATATACTAATGTATTTATTAATAGTTCTTAAAGTTTATGTAAATAGTTAATGTGAAGTCATTTAACATTTTGTGTCAATAAATATTTAGAAAAATTTATGTTTACTTTATTTTAATATTCTTAACAACCGCGTTTATTACACAACAATCATTTCCCGTTTTAATTTCCTTTCTCGAATTTGCCGACGTAGTCAGAAAATTCGCGAAAGAATATTAAAGTACGCAATGGTTCTGGTACAATTAAGCTGTGTTAAGCTACGTGTACACACAGGGATTATAATCTGGCCAATTTAAGGTTTTAACGAATGCTGCCATTTTTTTCAAATATCATATAGTTAAAGCTGAATCGGCCGACAAATCATGTGTGTAAACGTACCTTGATGCTTTCGTTAAGTCGTAACGTTCCCACAACGTTTTTACCACATTTTCACAAAGTTAAAATTGGACGTCCTTATAACGTGTTAGAAACGTTTTGACAACGTTCAAGTTACGTTCTCGCTACGTTAGCTACAACGTTGCGATAACGTTTTCTGCTGTCTACAAATTTTCGTTGTCACAACGTTGTCCCAGAACGTTCATATAACGTAAGTCCAACGTTTCCACGACGTTTTTAAAACGTAATTGTGTTAGCTGGGAAGAGCTCAAGAGATGGGGTATCATCTTCACATGCTTAGCCTCTCAAGCAGTCAATTCAATGAACACAGACTCATTCTTAAATGTGTTAAGAAGATTTATTAGTTGACGTGGCAACATACGCGAATTACGATCAGACCAAGGCACAAATTTCATTGGTGGAAGAAACAAATTGACAACAGCACTCGAAAGCCTCGACACGATGCTATCAAAGGATTCCTCTCCAACAAAGGCTGCGATTGGATCAAATTTACGATGAACGTGCCCTCGGCTTCTCTCATGGGAGGTGCTTGGGAAAGACTTATTCGTACTGTGTGCTCTGTGCTTTCAACACTTTTGTTTAACCATGGAACACAACTCGACGATGACTCGTTAAGAACCCTGATGACAGAGAGCATGGTGAACAATCGTCCATTGACGGTGTGTAGCTTGTCAGAGCCGGGAATGCTGGAGCCGCTCATGCCAAACCACCTGCTAACATGTAAATCTGAGATAATCCTACAGCCACCAGGCGACTTTACGAGACCAGACCTCTACAGTTGCAAGAGATGGAGAAGAGTACAATATTTGACCAATCAGTTTTGGCAAAGATGGCGAAAAGAATACAGCAACATGCTACAGTGCGAAAAAAAAAAGTGTACACGTCAGCGCAGGAATAGCAGAGTAGGGGATATTGTCATCGTGCGTGACGACGATCTTGCCAGAAATAACTGGCCACTCGGAAAAGTCGTAGAAGTCGATCCCAGCGACGACGACCTCGTACGCAAAGTACGAATCCTTGTAAGTCATGGAAGTAAATTGAGTCATTTGGACCGACCAGTGCATAAATTGGTTCTTATCATTGCACAAGATGGTGAAAAAGAGAACATTTGATCCAGAGCAGACCCAGACCGGGTATGGTTCCCCACCGAGGAGCCTTTCGTTAGATAAATATTTAACAAGAGACATTACAGTGAACTTTATTAGCTTATGACAAGAAACATCAAACTTATTGCATGTACATTCATATTTGTTAGTTGTTCATACAATTATCATTGTCTGGGGGAGCCATGTTACGCCCTCTCAGTCATTTATCTTGGGTTGCTATGCATGTTAGTCGTCCGCTTTTAGGAACTTAAGATTCTCCAAGTGGCATGCTTACAGTTGGCCCACAAGTCATAAGTATTGCTATATTTTGCTGTATATTTTGAATCTTCCTTTTGTAATTTTAGCTAATTTTTGTTTATATTGTAGTTTGATGGTTCGTAGAAGATAAATATAGTACACTTTTAAAGTCCTGTCGTCACAGTTGTTGTGTATCTATAACTATAAGATAGCTTGATCGGTTATCAGCCATAAATCCATATGATCCGTAAGACCTGTGTCGTATTTACACTACCAAGATGGTAGATACATTTATGACCGAAGCTCATGCAGAGATAAAGAAACTCTCTATGCTGCGAGAAATTTGCAAGATGCCAGGAATGTTACAGTGGACCCTCACAATAACTTCTATGGATGCAGTGAGTTCCTTGATAAAGTATTGAGTGCATACCTTGTTTGTGGGGCATTGAATCATTTTGGCATTGAATCATTTTGGCATTGAATCATTTTGGCATGAAAGACATCGATGACACTCCAGAGCAAAATAACTACACTGGTGAACCAATTGACGTAAATGCAAAGAAAGAATATGCCAACCGAGTCATCAAAAGCTTTGTAACAGAACATGTTGTAAATAACATCCCACAAGTACCACCTCAAAGTATAGAATCCAACAAACGGGTAAGATTAATTTATTTTAGAAAATGTGTTCTTTGACTGGAGTTATTTGTCACAACCTTTGAATACCTTTTTAAATCTAGTCAGAAAATATTTTTTTCCAAATAATCTTTGTTACTTTTAAAAACCCATTAAGCTGCGATGCAGCTGACTTTATTAGTTAACTATGTCTACACCCTGACTTTATTATCGTCAAGGCAGAGGTGAAAAAAATATTTTACTTTCTGGGACAGCAAGAGAACGTTGAAAAATTTTCTGCAAATAATCAAGTAAAGCAAACAAGTAACATTAACAAGTTGTCAAACTGAATGTATTATAATTAACATTAACAAGTTGTCAAACTGAATGTATTATAATTAACATTAACAGAAAAAAATCCAAGGACTGAGAATCTTATAATAATACTTTCAGGAATATAACATAAAACTAATTTGGGTAACATGCACCAGGGGTCTCATCCTAAGGTAAATTTACCGTTGCCAAAAAATGGGTACTACTAAGGGGCACTACTAGGGACATCTGGGGCATGCTCCTCCAGAAAATTTGCCATACCACATTTGTTACATCATTCTATAGTCTATACATTTATACACTATTGCACTATTATAAGATGGATGCACTTATAATAATTTGCACTTCTGTGGTCATACCTACAGTACAGGTAACATTCTTTCTATTGGATATAATTTAATCCTTTTGTCTAAATTTCTACAATTATTTTTTTCTTTCTTGGAAATGTTTTCTGGGAACTCAAAAATTTTCTGGGACCAATGGTCCCGTAGTCTGATACTTTTCCCACCCCTGCATCAAGGGAAGAGTCTTGGACATTAACGGGTTACTTGTCAACGGGAGTGTCTTGGGCATAGACAGGTTAATTAACACGTACATATTTTTAGGTAACTTTGATTTGTAGGATTTGCAACAAGAAGTATGTCCGACCAAGTGCCTTACAAAAGCACGAAGAGAAAATACATGGATTACAACCACCTAAATCACATACAGCTGTTGCACAAGCAAAGGAACAAGATACGGTGTACAATTACACACATCAAGTCCTTGTTCTTTTACTTTTACGCTTGAATCACAATGATGCCATCAAACTTGGTGATGGTGAGAGAATTTTAAGACTATACAAATGTTTTTGCTTATATTTTAAAGTGAGCAAATGCCCTAAGTATGCCATAGCTGCTCTGCACTTACAGGAACAAGTGAATTGCCTTCTGAATCCTAGATTGGCTCGCTCACTCACATGCAACAGATTTGTGAATCATCAGGGCAAACTAGATACTAACTTCCCTATGAACCTTGATGTGGAACATGACAATAAGGCATTTAAAGCTGATATACACAGTTTCAAAGGGGAAATAACTGTCAGGAGTATTTCAAGGGTTAGTTAAGCAACCGAACCAACACATGCTATTCTGTCTGCATTTGACAAGTGTACACACATAAGGAAGCCATCCGGCAAGCATACTAACATATCTCAAGCAAAGACGATGTCAAGATGTTGGTTGATCATCTACAGGAAGAGGAATTATACAAAACAGTTCCTGGAAGAAAATATGTGGCATTCCCAGACATGAAGCATAATGTGCTTGCAGATATTGACGTAGAGAGCCTGAGAAGTTGGATTATATCAAATCAGTAAAGAAATTTTCAAAAAAACATTTCTACAAAATTTGAACATTTAAAACTTAAGTATTTCAATTCTAGTTGCTTGTTTTTAACTTGCCTGGGTATTTTTGTTACTTGGACAGTCACTATAGTATAGAAGGATCATAATATATTGATAAAACATTGCTCAACAGTCCGACGGGTTTACATTTTAGCTAATGAGCAGTGCACATAATAATACTCTGTGTTTCATGTTGTTAAACGGTAATTAATAAATTAAATATTTTGTTCCATATTTATGGTTACTCACAAGGGCTTTGTTTCATTTCTTTTTATAGGAAGTAATACCCAGAATAAAATTCTTTATAAATGGCTTAAAGTCTTTATTTATTCAGCATTTTATATAATCTTGCCTGGTAAATCACAAGCTTTACCAGACAACTGG
Organism: Paramuricea clavata; assembly: GCA_902702795.2. Classification (NCBI taxonomy): domain Eukaryota; kingdom Metazoa; phylum Cnidaria; class Anthozoa; order Malacalcyonacea; family Plexauridae; genus Paramuricea; species Paramuricea clavata. The sequence goes on along the minus strand of CACRXK020010903.1, from coordinate 5,092 downwards.
TATTAATAAAACCGCGGATCCTTCTTCTCACTAAAAAAATGTGTTGTTTTTCATGTCAAAACATTCAGAAATATGAATAATGTGAAATTGACAGTTTGAAAATGGCAACAAGTGATTGGTCTGTGGCAAATTGTGCTGAAATTAGCTAATATTAGTTGGATATTTTAGCAGTAATAGGTGTAGAAATGTAGTCCCATTCTTGAATGTTTTGACACAAGAACAAGACACTTTTTAGGCAAGAGGAAGCATCTACAGGTTTGGTAATACCAAAACTTGAAACATTAATGCTGATGTGACTACAACAGATGGAGTGTGCCACTTTTCAGGGGAGTTTCATCCTTTCAACATTAACTAAATACTACGCAGTTGAACTTGTATCAGGTAATCACCTGGGGTTTTAAAAGTGACTGTTTAAAATTGGATTATCAATTATCACTGACAGAAATTCAATGAATACAATTTGGAATTGGGCAAAATTAGGAACTGTTTAATTAATATAGGTCAGAATTTGCATGATATCATTGATTATGAAATTTTTGAAACTTTGCCAAATGCTTACTTTAAAATGCAAAATAATGCTCAATACAGGTTCAACTGTATATCATATTATAGTGGCCTACATTGGGCAACTAATCTGTATCATCAGAATCACTATCATTTAAAACAATGTTAGAAATTTTACGTACGCAAACATCGGAATCATCACTGCTATTGTTTATTTCATCAGATGAGGTATAATCAGATCTTGTAGGTGAATGCAATTCCAGCAGACTGTTATCAATGTTTTTTAGATTACAATCTTGAATATGAGGAAAATGTCCTTTCATGCTTGATACAATTAACCATGACTGTAAAGCATGATCCTCATTGAAAAATGTAATCATCTTCTTTAATGAGTCAAGACTTTCAATTCTCCAAAACTTACTAACTATGTTCTCAATAATTGAAGTAGAAAATCCAGTTGCAATATCAATTCCTGTGAGCAGTTGTTCATCCGGTAAATCATTAGCAAGTTTTGCACGATATTTTAACAATTCATCTTTAACATTTGTTTCCACTTCTTGCTTAAATGGGTGATCAACCATTAAAACTCTGTTAGTGCTAACTATGGGTGGCCATTACCACCAAAAATACTACAAGTGTGAAATGAATGGACATAAACAGAAATGATTCATTATAAACACAAATGATTCATTGTGTTTAGAAATTATTGAACATAACGTAGTAACGTGACTGGACAAGATGTGAAATAATTCATCTAAACTTGAAATGATTCACCTCGCAGTGTTCTAATTCGATTAGTGCAGTGTTAATTCATGTAGACAATGTGAAATGGCTCAACGTGTTTTGCAATGATTTAACAAGTCATGAACAAATGATTCATGCTATTTTGAAACCATTTACCGTGTTTTGAAATGATTCAACTAAATGTAAAACGATTCAACTAAATGTGAACTGATTCAACTTAATGTGAATTGATTCAATATAATGAGGCCCTGTTAGGGGGGGGGGTACTATGTCGCCAGTCTGAATTTGAAAACTTGTTATGTCGCGATTTGAGGAGTTGGGTATGTCCCTGTCATTATTTCACGTCATTTAACCATGTATGCTATTTCTCAATAGGGTCCATTGACCAAAAATTCGATTGCATCAACCAGGACTGTTGACTAATTCACGATTGTGTATCAAAAACAATATATTACGAGGCGAGACATGTAGTGTTAGGAGACATAATTTACTCTACGCTTACTAACGCCTGAAAACTGTACTTTGCCAATGACATTTTGTCACTTTTAAACATTGTGGTGTTTTCACACCGACTTATATATAGTATACCGTTCTGTGTTTTATGATGACCGCTGATCAATGTCATCAATCACAGAAACATTTTCGATGTCTTCGATGTGTTTTACGATTTTACAAAACTGTTTTCAATATAATTTCTTACGCGTGGAAAGGTGTCAAAGGTACAAATAGCTACAAATAACGCAGTGTCACTGTCGCCTGTTAGGAATAACATGATTCACTGTCATTTTTTGTTATTTCCAATTCGCTGTCGCAATTTTAACCAAAATTGGTTTCGCTTGTCACCATTTCAGCTCTCCCATGTCGCCGTTTCAACGCCATGTGGCCTGTCGGAATTTACCCTAACAGGGCCTCAAAAATGTGAATTGATTCAACTAAATATGAAACGATTCAACTTGTTGCGAATTGATTCAACTTAATGTGAATTGATTCAATATAATGTGAATTGATTCACTATAATGTGAATTGATTCAATATAATGTGAATTGATTCACTATAATGTGAATCGATTCAATACAATGTGAAACGATTCAACTTAATGTGAAACGATTCAACTTAATGTGAATTGACTAAACTAAATGTGAATTGATTCAACTTAATGTGAAACGACTGGATGCGATGTGAAGTGATTTGATGTATTTTGAAATGACATAATTTGTGCGGTCTCGGTGCATGTTGTTGTGAAGTGATTCAACTAGTTTTGAATTGATTCGACGTAATATGAAACGATTCAATATAATGTGAAACGATTCAACTTAATGTGAATTGATTCAACTTAATGTGAAACAATTCAATATAACGTGAAACGATTCAATTTAATGTGAATTGATTCAACTAAATGTGTAACGATTCAACATAATGTGATTCAACTGGATGCGATGTGAAGTGATTTGATGTATTTTGAAATGACCTAATTTCTGCGGTCTCGGCGTGTGTTGTTGTGAAGTGATTCAACTGGTTTTGAATTGATTCGACGTAATGTGAAATGGCTTAAGTAAATGGGAAGTGATTGGATTAGATGGTGATTGAAATTAGTCGTTTCCACTTGGAAAAAAATTCCTTCAAAACAGAGAAGCAATTTGGTATTTTTCGTAAGTGCTTTTGGCTACTCTGCCGACCTCGTGTTGTTTTTCGAAACTGTTTCGCAAGGCGTTTTTTTATTTGTATTTATCGTGGAATTGTTGTTTAGCAAGGTAGGTTTCGGCTGTCTTGATGGAAATATAACAGTAAGAGTGTGATTTTCTTCTAGGAAAGTTTTTAAATGTGCTTTTTGTATTGTTTTTATAAACATGTCATTATTAATACACGAAATGATTTGCCGAAGTTTTTAATACAAGATACAACTTTTATAGTGCATTTATAATTTGCATTATCCTAAAATCCTAACTGCTGATTCGGCCTGAATCAGTCCATAAAATATATATTTTAAGCTAACGTTCATACGTAAATACTGATGACAAAAAAAAACCTCGCGGTATAAAATATTTCAATATAGACGCCCACCTAGGGTGTATTTTTGTCACTAATTTTGTAGCTATTTTGTCGCTTTTCCCCAATCAGAAGCGGTCGTTTGTCGCTATTTTTAGATAGTTTGTCGCCTCTTTTTAAGGAATGTCGCCTGTCGGTGATAACCCCTTGGCGGGCCTCAATATATACTGCGTCTGTGTATTGAAAACCAGTTCAAAGTACAATTTTATACTCTTGAGGGATGGAAATGAGGGAATGATCGCTTGATCAAAACAATTCGATTATTTGAATTTCTATTTTTTGTTTGCGACTGTGTTAGCCGGATAATTATTTGAGCAACTAAATACCGCTGCCTTAACAAGCAGTATAAACCAAAAACATCCAATGACAAAAACAAGCAAACTGAATGTTGTTATATTTTATTGAAATAACAATACACAATCTCAGATTTGGAAAAGACCGTACCCAAAAAATGGCGGCATGAGAAAGGCTAATTGCAGATACGTTATTAATATAATATACGGTTTCAAATATGTCCAGTTTCGAGAATTTCGCGGTAATTTATTGTTTTTAAATCCAATAATTTTTGGGGGTCGAGAAGTTATCCTGCCCCCCCCACCTTATAAAATATTGGTGAGGGGGCCCTTGCTTCCTAAGCCCATGCCTAAGGGAATAGAATACTATACAGAAAGCCATCTCCATTGTTTTTTGCGTAAGCGCCAGTGGCGGCGCCAGGGGGGGGGGGGAAATGCCCCCCCAAATTCTTTTTTGCCCCCCACCTCAAAAAATGTATGGCTTATAAGTTGTCTTTACTCATTGAATGTGCATATACATGAAACTGTCTTTTACAATATTAGTTTGTAAATCTCTAAATGGTAAAACTTGCCAATACTCCAATAATACGTTTCAAAAAAGACAAAAAAGCTTTAGTTTTGCAAAGTTAAATTCTCAAACGTGTAAAGGCCCACACAGACCAGACACGATTCGGCAACACAACGCAAATTTTCCGCAGTTTTCAACTGACAAATAAAACCATCAACGGATAAAAATTTTACAAGGTATGCAGACCAAATAGCTAAAATTGCTAAGTGGTTCCGAATATTTGAAAAACAATGAAAAATGAAAATTTGCGTTGCGTTGCCAAATAGCGTCCGGTTTTGAATAAACCACATCGCATATATGGGGGGCGAATATCCTAAAGGGGGGGGGGATATTCCTGGGGCATTTGCCCCTCTGGCAGAGGCGGTATTCCTAGGAATATAGGCCCCTTTTGAGAGGGGGGCTAATCTCCTGGGGGGGGGACAAACGTCCTGTGACAATGGCATGGGCAAATAGCAGTACCTTTTTAAAAATTCTATCTTGCCCCCCTCCCCCAAATATGAGTTTGCCCCTCAAATGCCCCCAAATTCTGAGGCCTGGCGCCGCCACTGGTAAGCGCTATTCGTCATGATTTGTTACCCAGCAAGTACCATAGAGATTATAAATAACACTAAAGGAGACATCAAGTTTAAATATTGGGACGCAGCTAAAGGGGGGGGGGCAAATTCAAGTCCCGGATATAAAATTGTGCTCTCATTGGCCGATTTGAAAGTCGTCACCAATGGGAACACGAATACACATCCGGGACTTGAATTTGCCCCCCAATAGCCGTGTTCCCTTTTTTTACTGAATTAAGAGATTACAATGCCTCCCGTCTAGTGTTGTTTATAATCTCTATGCCAAGTTTCCTAAACAGAAGTAGTCACCCCCTGGAAATATCCATGGCTTTCTCCAACACAGCACCATTTTGGATATTTCCAGGTGGGCGGGGGGGGGGGGG
>CACRXK020010902.1:0-17024 GCA_902702795.2 Paramuricea clavata | reverse complement strand
GGTGTTGTTTTCCGGGAATGTTCAATTACGTTGTTCACAAAAGGTTTAGAATATTTGTTGATGGTAAAAACTTTATCAAGGTGCTGCAACTCATCTTCGAGGGTTTCACTAGAACTGCAAACTGCATGCGCTCTCTTCACTAAGGTTGCTATATTAGCTGACTTGTGCGAGGTTGGGTGGTAGGATGAATTATCTAATAAACGGCTGGTGCTGGTGGGTTTTCGATAGACACTCGTTTGAAGGGAATTGCTGTCTCTGGTTATCATGCAGTCTAGGAAAGCTATCTTACCATCTTTCTCAGGTTTCAAGCCCTTCAGTGAATTACAATAGTTCTATTGTTTTACGATTCTTCCCTTCATTGATCATCAAGCAACTTAATGACTGGATTAATTATCAAGTCATACAAGTCGTTAAACGGAGTTTTCAAATGGAAATTTGAACATATTTGACTTGTTTTGTTAATGAGTCGGTTTCGAAGCGCTCGAACTGCTGAAGAGGAGCAAACGTTACTCGAAAGATTGATGCCGCCAAGTACAAGATACGCGACAAAGTGGGCTTTGACGATTTCTGATTCCTGGAGAGCTGCTAGAAAGGTTAAAGAAGTGAAGATCGACGATGGTGGTCATGAAACTGATAATATTGGCCCAAACCAGACATTAATTAATAACTACATCGCTGGCGGAGATGCATGAAGCGTCTTTAGTATTTTAGTTAAGCAAGTTTGTTGGGTTTAAAGAGTTTAAAGTGGTGTGTAATAAAAAAGGAAAGGGTTGTTAAACCCGTGTTTAACAATTGTAACATTACATTTAACTTTGGAAAATAAAGTATTTATTGATTTCTCGAATATTTGAGTTTTTATTAGGAACAGATTAATAAACATTTTGTTAAAGAATGCTTTATAAAGGTACATGTACCTTTATCATAAAGGTACATGTGGTCTATATATGAATTTTAAATCAGCACACACCGATCTATATCACGGTATATAGGGGTCATCATGTGTCGAGATTTTAAGAAATTCATTGGCTAATTAGCTCACGAATTATTCATGAATTTTAGAAATATATATATATATATATTAACTTATGGCTAATTTATCTGTTGAGTGCCACATCTTGTGGTACGAAACTAACAGCCCTGATACACTACAAAATTTACTTTTCAAAATAATTTTTGTGATAGAGATACTAGCAGACCCCAAGCTACCCATACTAATATAAAGTTGCCAAAAGTGTTGCGGAATTTTCAATTTAGTGGTCAAAATTCTTGCAATGGCCAAAATCATGAGGTAAACATTTATGAGTATAGAATCCAATGTGGTGACTTGAATAATTAGATAAAAATTTTATTAAAAATGTTAAAAATAATACAATTAATATTAGAATGAAAGGGTGTTGTACGGTTGCATGGGCCGCCTGCATGAGTTAAACAAACTGACTTCAGTCCAGGGATTATTCTAAGGTGCAGTGATAACCAATTTGTGCAGTTATAAATGAGATTTGTGCAGTAATAAATAATAGATTATGTTCAGTGATAAAATGCGATATTGTTCACTACCAGAAATTGGCGACAAAATAGCCACTGCTTGTATACTAATTTGCATATATAGGTGATGTGCAATCACGCCCAAGGGATTTAAAGGAGAAAGAGATTTTCGCCATGTTGGATGATAATAATACACACATGAGTAACATGTAGTGAATAACAATATATAAACTAAGCCCGCATTCCCAGTGACCATGGATTGACCGACTCCTGTTTTGACAAGCAAAATCCTTTGTCAATGTCATCCAACATGGCGACGGTGACGTAACTTTCACACCACCTATAAATCCACATGCAGTGGCTTTCAGTACTCAAAATTATTACAATCTGAGAGCTCGGTTACTGTTTGCCAACCTCTTGATCAATATATAAAGCATTCATTTACTGTTTCTGTGGCATATTTATTTCGATCGGGTATCTCTCAGGCTCCTAGCGGCCAAGCCGTGTTCAAGAAAATCACTTTTATAGTCATCTTCGTATGGTTAGACTGCTGTCGAGCGATTTTGTTTTAAGATTTTTGACAATGTTTGGTGACACAATCAACAGTTTATAGATTAATCTATTTCACGAGTGTGAAAGACTAGATCTTGAGCAATATTGCTTGGTATTTTGCATGCAATTCGGAAAATATGTGAAAATGTGTATATTTTTGCATGAAATAGAGTATGCAGAATGCAGTTTTAGGCTCATTAGCGGTGATTTTGACTCGTTTGCCTGCATATAATTAGTGACATGCATGGGGTAACCAGAGTACATGCACTCGTGCAGGGCAGTCAGAACGTTTTCTAAAATTTCGCTAAATTTATATAAATTTTATCATTTTTCGCGCTTTTGTGCAGTGATAAAGTCCCCTTAGAATAATCCCTGGACTTCACCACGTTATGGTGACAATCAGCCACAGTTCTGTGTGCGCCTCATGCAGTTCAGCTATACAGTCAAGAATGCTTTCGTGCGACGCTATCAATTTGGATTATTCATGCAACAGATTTATTTCGCGTTTAGTATAAATCAACACTTGCTTAAATATTCATGTAACTAACCAATCACAGATGTTCCTAGCCTGCATAGCAGGCGCTATTTAGGGGGGAGGGCGAGGGTGGGAAAAGCTAGCTCCCCTTAAATAGGAGTTTATCTATTGGTCGAGTGTCGAGGGTTAAATGTCGAGGGTAAAAAGTCGGGGGCGAGGGTAAAAAGTCGAGGGTTAAAAAAGTCGAGGGTAAAAAGTCGAGGGTAAAAAGTCGAGGGTTAAAAAAGTCGAGGGTTAAAAAAGTCGAGGGTAAAAAGTCGAGGGTTAAAAAAGTCGAGGGTAAAAGGACGAGGGTTAAAAAATCACAAAAAAATAGAATATTAAAGTAAGGTAACCACTTTGGATAAGGCTATAACGACGTCTACGTGTCTTCTCGGCATGCAGTATTGTTATACGAGCACTTATACATTCCCTTGATCTGGTCCAGGAGAGGCTACATCCTCATCAGAACTTCCTGACCGTACAGCATCGGAATATAATTTGTCTGAAGACATTTTCAGCGAAATTGAAAGCGAAATATCGATCAAATAAATTTTAAGCCAAGAGAGCAGAATGCAAGATGCAAGTAAGGACTTAGGATATACGAGGCGTGATATCCGCCAAATATGTTTATTCGAGCCAGTGGACAGCGGCATGTCGGATATGACAATAACCTGATCTGCCAGCCTCGTCCCCGGCGCTTTGCAACCAGTAAGCACATCAAAGCGCCAGGGACGAGGCTGCTGCTCTGCCAATAAAGGCGAAAACATCACCCAACGTGTGTGCGTGAAACGCATATTATATTACAATACTGCCGAGAAGACACGTAGTCGTCGCTATGGCCTTATCCGAAGCGGTTATACCCGACCTTAATATGGAATTTGTATTTTTTTGTGACTTTTTACCCTCGACTTTTAACCCTCAACTTTTACCCTCGACTTTTTATCCTCGACTTTTTACCCTCGACGTTTTACCCTGCACCCTCGACTTTTTACCCTCGCCTTTGACTTTTTACCCTCGCCCTCGACTTTTTACCCTCGCCCTCGACTTTTTACCCTCGCCCTCGACATTTAACCCTCGACACTCGACCAATAGATAAACTCCCTAAATAGTGCCTGCTACGCAGGCTACAGATGTTCCCTGTTTTTCAGGGGAAATCCACGTGACTGAACAAGCTTTGCTTTCCAAACGCGCAGAATCAACTTGATATGTAATAAATTCGGGTTGAGGCTACCTTTTTTAGGGACCTTTAAGCCTGGTTTCCATATGGTCGTAACTATCGCGAACGTGTCGTGAATGATTTTTATGCGTGTTTCCATATGGTTGTAACTGCCGTGACACTGTCGTGCACTGTCGCAAGTTAATTTCGTACCCAGGGATCGTACAAGCAGCTGGCGGCAGTTTTAAAAGAAACACGGTCCGACCCCCAAAGGGGATCTTTCACCCCCTCGTTGTCGCAAAACTGTTGCCATGCTGTCGTTTTCTGTTTCCATTAAAACATATTAACCGTCACGACATGTTTTTAGCCTGTCGCAACTGTCGTCGAGATAGAATTCGAGTCTTTAATCTTTAATTAATCTTTAATTAAAATTATTTACACACGGTAGCCTATTCAGTGGATAATTATTTACAAAACTGGTTTTCAAAGGGCCGTGTATCTATCAATATACTATATAAGCTATTAAACACAAAATATATATAAACAAATAAATAAAGACTATTTACAAAGTTAGTATCAGTATTAGCATCAATTTTATACCTAATTATATAATCGCCATTTAAACGATAAGATTGATAGTTCATTGTAATTTTCGATGCTTTCATTTGAAAATTTGTCTTAGGTTTGGGAAGCGCCAATTTGGTTTGATTACTTCTTAGATTGTAATTGTTGTTTTGGCATCTTGTAAACAGTTTTACAAGATATTGAGGTAATCGACCAGTTAATGCTTTGAATGTCATTATTACTTCTCGTTTTTTTAAAAGTTCCTCAATTGGAAGCCAATTAAGATTATTTAGTATTTGTGTGGAACGAACATCGTACGCGTGTCCCCAGTTATCACACGCGCAGCTCTCTTTTGTAATTTAAATAATTTATCAATTATCGAGCAACACCCATCGTTCCAGATTGTTGAACAGTAATTGAAGTGTGGCCACACCAAGGCATTGTACATTTCTATTAAAGTTTCTCTGGGAACAAACATCTTGCCCTTTTCAAAAGGGCGATCTTATTAACAACTGAGTCACCGAGCAAGAATAAAGTAAAAGAAATACTTGATATATACGATGTCGAACAATTAATAAACGAACCGACAAGAATTACTGCTACATCTAGCACCCTGATCGATTTATGCCTAACCAATACACCTGTAAATATTGTGAAGTCTGGTGTCATACACGTATCTATTAGTGACCATTCATTAATATATATGATACGTAAGGCTAACTATATACGAGGGGGCCCCAGAACGATAGATGCTAGAACAATGAAGAACTTCAACGTTAACAGAGAATTGTTTCTAAGCGACCTTGAACTAAACCATTGGGATAGTGTCTATTGCTCCCAGGACCCTAACGAAATGTTTGATGTCTGGAAAAAAATGCTCATGAAAACCATAAATAAGCACGCACCACTTAGATCCAGGAAAATTAGAAATAGAAAATCTCCCTGGAATACAAAAGATTTAAGACGCCAGATATTTAACCGAGATTACCTAAAAAAGAAAGCTGTTACATCCAATGATCCTAAAATCTGGCATCAATATCGACAAACTCGAAATCACATTAATAATGAAATTAAAAAAACTAAACAAGCTTATTATAAGAATAATCTTGAATCGAGTAAAGGTAACATGAAAAAAACATGGAACCTTATAAATGAACTAAGCTCTAGAAATGTAAGCAAAACTAAAAAGATAACACAATTAGATTTTGAAGAGCGAGAAATAACTGCACCTGAAGAAATAGCTGAAACATTTAACAGCTACTTCTCAGGTATTGGTGAAAAACTTGCTTCCGATATTCCTGCTCCTGTGCGTGATCCAGTATTTTATCTTAAACCAACTGATAAATCTTTCTCTCTCAAAACTCCCTCCGTTAACACAGTTTATCAACTGCTGACTACATTAGATAATAAGAAGTCAGCTGGTTTGGACAATATACCAAACAAATTCCTAAAGATAGCTGCAAGTGTTATTGCACCCTCGTTAACAGGAATATTCACTGCATCTATTAATACCGGAATATTCCCGTATGAATGCAAGGCAAGCAGAGTAACGCCAGTATTTAAGAGTGGCACAAGAAATAACCCAGGCAACTATCGGCCTATATCAATTATTCCATGTGTTGCTAAAATTTTTGAAAAAATCATTTTCGATCAACTACAATAAACTACATGGGTATCTTGATTCAAATAATTTGCCGAACACATGCCAATCTGGATTTCGACCGTTCCACAGTACCCTAACAGCGTTGCTAGAAGCCACAAGCGACTGGTCCATGAATATTGACAATGGCCTAATTAACGGAGTTGTATTTATTGATTTAAAGAAAGCTTTTGATACGATCGATCATCAAATTATCCTGCAAAAGCTTAAAAATTATGGTATTGACGAAAACAGTCTTACCTGGTTTCATTCATATCTCACTGATAGAACTCAAAAGTGCCAGGTAAATGGTCAACTGTCAGATTCTGTGCCAGTGGCCTGCGGTGTCCCTCAAGGTAGCAGTCTAGGGCCATTGCTATTCCTCACCTACATTAATGATTTACCGAACTGTCTTAATCATACAAATATTAGTTATGCGTCCGACTCAGTCAAAGAGCTCCAACATGTCATTAACACCGAATTGAAAGGTCTAAGCGATTGGCTAACCACTAATAAACTAAGCTTAAATATTGTAAAAACAGAATTCATGGTAGTTGGATCTAGACAGAGAATAAAAACACTAAATAATGAAATAGATATTGAGATAAACGGTAATATGGTCAACCAAGTTACTTCGGTAAAATCTCTGGGTGTCCATCTTGATAATCACCTTATGTGGTCTGAGCATACTGACAAACTATGTAAAAAAAATGCTTCAGCCATAGGGGCTTTAAAACGTATAAGATCCTGCATTTCAACGAACACGGCTATCCAAGTATACCAAGCACTGATTCAACCTCATTTTGACTACTGCTGCTCGGTCTGGGATGGTCTTGGCGAAACGCTAAGTTCTAAACTACAAAAATTACAGAATCGGGCGGTCAGGGTCATTACGAGGTCCAGCTATGACACTAATGCTACTATGCTTCTTGATACTTTACACTTGGATAACTTATCGTTGAGACGCAAAAAACTTAAAGCTGGCTTGATGTTCAAAACACTCAAAGGTGACACACCTACCTATCTACAAAATCTTTTTTCAGTTCGTGGCTCAGAATATAATCTTAGGAACTTTGAAATGAAATTAAATCTACCCAAGCCACGAACTAATTATCTGAAGCGAAGCTTTCAGTACAGTGGAGCAGTGCTGTGGAATAGCCTTCCCGAAAATATAAGAATGCTCCAATCGTTTTCTCAGTTCCGGAAAGCTGTAAACAAGTATTATAATAGTTTAGATGAACTCCCACACGGCAATCTTGTAAACCAGTAGATCCAGGCGCAATGGATTAGCGTGTTGGACTTCTAATTCAAAGGTTGTGGGTTCGAGTAGATAGATAGATAGATAGATCAACTTTATTTAAACACATTGGCCTTTTCAGCAAAAGCTGATTTCCAAAAGGGATGTGTACTTACAAATTATTATTTATATACTAGCTCTAATATTACATACATAACAAATACAATTATATACCTATTTAGACAAAAATTAACTACTACTTTAAGTCGAGATTAAGGTCGAGGAAGATAGCTTTTTACAGAACGAATTATACGATACCGAATTGCGTATCTCTTCAGGTATCTGGTTCCATAGTTTAGCCCCACTATATTGGAAGCTTTTTTTTAAGGATTCCGTTTTTGGTCTTGGAATATAAAACCTTGTTGAAGAACCTCTCAGATTATGATCATGAATGGTATTCAGATTTTGGAAAGCTTCACATAGTCGTTGGGGGGCTAAACCATTAACTGTCTTGTACATGAGCCTGGCTTTCATTTGTGCCCTACGCTCTTCAAGTGTTACCCAGCCTAGAGATTTTCGTGCCAAAATAGACTGACCATGTTCATTTTTTAAGTTCATGATCAACCTAGCCGCTCTGTTTTGGAATTTCTGTAGACATTCACTTAGGCCTTTATTAAGTGTATCCCATACTTCACAGCAATAATCAAAATAAACTTTTATCAAAATGTCTTGTTCGACATACTCCCTCATTTTTCTAATAGCCCCAATACCTGATGATATTTTACTGCGAATATGGTTAATGTGTTTTTCCCAACTCAAGTTTTCGTCTAATTCAACTCCAAGAGCTTTGGTATTTTTAACTTTTTTAATCAATTGATTATTTATTTTAACTCCTTGATGGGTATCAATATTACTTATTTTATGTCGTGTTCCAATTAAAACATACTCGGTTTTCGCTATATTTACACTTAATTTATTTGCACAAAGCCATTTCTGAACATTCCTCATGTCTACGTTCGCCCTCTCTTCCGTCTCACTAATTGTTCTGCCTACTGCCGTTAAGTTAGTATCATCAGCAAACATTCTTGGAGTTGTGCGTTCTAGGCAGCTTGGCAAATCATTTATATACATAATAAATAAGAGAGGGCCGAGTATACTTCCCTGAGGAATGCCACAAATGATTTCTTTCTCCACCGAGAGTATACTGGCCAATTGACAACTTTGAGTTCGGTGCGTCAAATAGCAACGTAAAAGATTTAATGCTTTCCTTTGGAAACCATACATTTCAAACTTACTTAACAGTATTTCGTGGTCGACTGTATCGAATGCTTTTTTTAGGTCAAGAAAAACAACTAAGTTATACAGCCCACGATCCATGTTGGTATACCATTCGTTCGTACAATCCAATAATGTAGTAGTTGTGGAATGATAAGGTCTGAAACCAAATTGGTGTTTTGAGAAAAGATTATTCTGGTTAAGATACTCATACATTTGATCATACATAATTCTTCCATAAGTTTACTTACTACAGGAAGGATTGATATCGGTCTATAGTTGTCCAACATGGACCGCTGACCTTTCTTAAACAATGGAATAACCCTTGCAGCTTTCCAATCAGAAGGAAATTGATCCGAGTCAATTGACATATTAAAAATCTCAGTAAGAGAAGGTGCAATAACTGGAGCTGCTACTTGTAGAATTTTAGCTGAAATTTTATCCATTCCAGTCGCTTTGGTGGTAGACAAATTAACTAGAAGAGTGTAAACCAATGTTACACTCACTGGTCAAAATGAGAAACTGTTCTTTGTCTTAGATTTTTGTTGAGTAATAAAATCTCGAAAATTAACGTCATTGTCATTTGGAATAGACTCAGCAAGCTTTGGGCCAATATTACTAAAATGATCATTAAAAATGTCGACTAATTCGTCGGTCAATGTAACAGTTTTACCTGGGAGTTTAATTTCATTAATCGTAGTCTGTTTTCTGTTTCGACCTAATATATCGTTTATTGTTCTCCAAGCATATTTAGGATTCTGTTTATTATTTGTGAATTTGTTTGCATAATAATCTCTTTTAGCACTGCGCAAAGCAGTGTTGGCAACATTTCTAGATGACTTATATAGTCTCCAGTCTTCTTCTTTATTTGTCTTTATCTCTTTTAAATAATTTTTCCTTTACTTCCCGGCTTACCCAAGGAATATTGCCCCCTTTTCTTAATCTTTTTACTCTCACAGGGGCATGTTTATCCAGCACATCTACAAAAAATGTTTTCCATAACCGCCACATTTCATCTACATTTCTTTTAAATCTTATTTCTTCCCAGGGTATATTTTGTAAGTCATATAGAAAGCCTGAAACATTGAAATTCTTAAAATTTCTATACTCGACAGAACCTTGTAAATCAGATTTTATTCTTGTACTTATTTTCCGAATACTATAAATGAGGCTGTGATCACTAATTCCGAGATGGACTACACCTGAAAAAATTATTTTTTCAGGCATTGACGCAATTACTACATCTAATAATGATTGGCTAGACTGGGTAATACGCGTAGGGTTATTAATTAATTGTGTAAGCTGATATAATTCCAAAACGTCTTGAAGCTTTCTAGTGGTGGACAAAGTTGGTTCTAGCATATTACAATTTAAATCTCCCAAAATATAAAATTCTATATTTTCATCATCAATTGATTTGATTAGCCTCTCAATTTTTATAAACACTTCACTAGCGGAACATGGTGGTCTATAAACACTTGAAACTATATAAAAGATTGAGTATTAGCCTGCTTAATTTCCACACAGACAGCTTCAAGGTCTGTTGGAACTAGATCAGGGCGATTTTCATAATTTATATGGCGTCTTATATAAATACATACCCCTCCTCCATTTCTATTCCGATCAGCACGTAGCAAGTCATAACCTTCAATGCTAACAATCCCATCGGAAATAGTGGAGTCCAAACGGGTTTCATTAACTGCTAAAACATCTAAATATTTATCGTGAAGTAATAATCGGATTTCATCAAGGTGTTTCGGAAGTTTAGTTTAGTTTAGTTTAATTAATTCGCCAGTAAATTACAATAACATACATATATAACAAGTTACAAGTTTACTAAACAGAC
This sequence comes from Paramuricea clavata, assembly GCA_902702795.2. NCBI lineage: Eukaryota > Metazoa > Cnidaria > Anthozoa > Malacalcyonacea > Plexauridae > Paramuricea > Paramuricea clavata. The sequence continues at coordinate 6,753 of CACRXK020010902.1, read as the reverse complement.
GACTGGCAGGAGTTAGATACAGGACTAATGTCCCAGTTGCCATCCTACCCCTATACATCAATACAATACACTAAGAAATATTCACGCAGGTAAGCAATACGTAGCTAATTTATCGAAGTATAGGTTAATGATTTTAGTCTTAAATAAAGTAATTGAATTACAAGATTTTAAATTAGAAGGTAACGTATTCCAGAGTTCTGTAGCCCTAATGAAAAACGACTTTCTATAATAGTCTTGTTTGTGCTTAATAATCAAGTTGTAGTTATTTGGGTCGTAATTACGTGTCCGATAGCAATAAACGTAAGTGTTCAGGTACTTATTCACGTCCATAGTTATTAGCCCATTTCTGGACTTAAACAATAAAGTTAAATCCGAAATCTCTCTTCTGAATTCCAGTGGAAAAAGGCGTAGTTTCTGCAGCCTCAACGGATATGACATATCTTTTGGGTAATTAAGAATAAACCGCGTAGCTCTTCGCTGAACATTTTCGATAAGTAAACGATGTTTACCTGTGTAAGGAGACCAAAGACTACTACAATACTCAAGCTTTGGTCTAACAACAGTACAATACAGAAGCTTCCGGGTGTTTGTGTCCTTGATATCCCCACACAATCTTTTAACAAGACCAAGGGTTCTGTTAGCTTTAGAGACAATCTCTTCGATGTGTTTAGACCATGAAAGGTTGTTGGTGATAGTAATTCCAAGGTCCAGTATGTTAGCAACATTTTCTAATTGGTTACCTGCCAGATAGTAGTTTTTACCCGTTAAGTGATGTTCTGTAGGTAATTTCTTCCTTGAAAAATGTACTGCTTTACATTTACTAACATTGAATGCCATTGCCCAGTTTTTGCCCCAGTGACTGAGGCTGTCGAGATATTTCTGAAGGGAAACACTGTCGTTAGGCAAATAGATAGGGCGGAAAAGTTTGGAGTCGTCCGCATAAAGAGCAATTGATGAATTGTTTTCTAAATAGGTGGGTAGATCGTTAATGTATATTAAGAAAAGAAGCGGCCCAAGGATAGACCCCTGCGGGACGCCCGATGTAACAGGGAGCCAGTCAGAAGAATGTCCGTTGATAACCACTCGTTGATGTCTTTCCGATAAGTAACTGCCAAACCATGAGAGGGTAGGATCAGAAATACCATACGATTTAAGTTTTAATAAAAGCAGATTGTGTGGTACCTTATCGAACGCTTTGCTAAAGTCCAGGTAAATTGCATCTACTTCTTGACCACTAGCAATACATTCCAGAATTTGATGGTATACTACCAACAACTGCGTATTCGTGGACCGCCCTCTCAGGAAACCATGTTGGAGATAATGGAACATAGAGTGTAGATGTTCATAACAGTGATTGTAAACACACCGCTCTAAAACTTTCGATAACGTATCGAGTAAAGAGATAGGTCTATAGTTCGATGGAATTGTCGGATCATTCTTTTTAAAGATGGCAGTAATGTTAGCAAGTTTCCATCGTTTAGGCATTATGCCTTCTGATAGTGAAAGATTGAAAAGACGGCAAATTGAAGGTGCAATTTCATCAGCAACGCTTAACAGAATTCTATTTGGCAAATTATCTGGACCGCTAGCTTTGTTTGCGTCCAAGCTATGGAGCACCTCAGACACTTCGCAAACTGTTAACTGAATATTACTAAGCTGCTTTTCTGGTATGTTGATTGGAGAAAAATCAGGAGGTTCATTAGTGCCGAAATTGAGAACAGAGTGAAAGAAACGATTTAACATATTGGCCATACCAACAGGGTCAGAGACAAAATTTTGTTCATCTCTGAGAAAATTTGGTTGTTGATTAGTCTTTGTAATTCTCTTTATATATGACCAAAATCTTTTGGGGTTTTCGAACACAGAGTCCCTCATTTTTAAAGCATGTTCTTTCTTCTTTTTACTAATCAATTGTTTAGACTGGATCCTTAAAAGTTTATACTTTTCGAGATCGCTGAGTGATTGAGATTTTAAGGCCTTCCGTCTCTGGATGTTTTTCTCTCTCAATAATTGTCGCAGCTCTGTATCCATCCATGAGGGATCATTAGCATTATTTATGGTGAGTTTGGGTACATTGTCATTGACAATTGACATAAACATATCATACCAATTTGAAAGCGATTGTTCTACATCACTGATCACAAAGCACAAATCCCAAGGCGCACGTGTCAACATTTCTTTAAGTCCCGTCCAATTTGCATTTCTTAGATTGTATATAATTCGCTTCACTTTTGGTAGTTTTTTAATTTGAAGGTCAATCTGAAAGCTTATATGTTTATGATCCGTTTCGAGAATATCTTCAAAACCCTGAACGTTAACTATTTTGTCTGGGACGTTAGTTAGAAGCAAGTCCAAAATATTATCTTCTCTGGTCGGGAAATCAACTAACTGATACAAAAAGTTATCCTTAACTGTTTTAGCAAAAGCGTTCCCAATAGCTTCACCAGTAATTGCCATGCCCGTTGACCAGTCAATATTGGGGAGATTAAAATCTCCAAGCACAATAATCCTCTCAAGGTTCGCCTTAGATACAAGTTTTAGCGACTTTTTAAACTCCTTAATGTAATTAAGGTCAGTATCCGGTGGTCTGTAGAAAACTATAATGAGTAACTTACCCTTTGACTCGGGGCGTACTTCACAAGCAATAATTTCTGAGCTTGTTTCAAGATCTGTTCTTCGAACACTTCGAATTGAGTTCCTGACCGCAAGTAGGACTCCGCCACCTACTCGATTGGTTCTATCCCTCCGATGGATTGTAAATGAATTACCAGGCAATAATTCTGTGTTTAAAATATCCGGCTTTAACCATGTCTCAGTAACAGCGATCATGTCAGTATCAACAGCAAGCGCTTGTAATTCGGCAGTTTTATTCGCAAGGCTTCTAGCATTTAGATATAAGCCTTTGATTCTGAATTTGTTTACATTGCCACTATCCGGTCCTGGATTAGGATGTATACCGATCAAGCGGATTTTCTCGAAGGAAAAACATGCTGTACAATTGTGATAGTATTTAACTCTTCGTTTAAAATACCCAGATCTCTGAACACACATATTTCCATTAGTGAGGTGATTCGACCGCGTATAACAGCACACATTGTTAACAGCCGTATGTCCACACAAACATTCGCAATTCGGGCCAAATCTGCCCCGGTTTAGACAAATAATCACAATAATTATAAGTAGAAGCAAGAAAGCCGATCCAGACGACGCCATGATGCTTGTTAGATGATTTGATTTTAGACCATTGGCCTTTTTTCGAGACCACTAGTTTTTTTATCTTTATTAAAAATCATTTATTTTTATTATATTAAAATTAATGATTGGTCCATTTAATTAGAATGTGAAACTGCTATTCTTGTTTTTCATTTAGCTTATCTCTAAGCTTCGGGGTCCTGCTGAGACTCTAATACGATTATCCTACACTTTCCCAATATCGTCCAATTCCTTTATTCCAGAGCCTTTTCGACAACTTTTATTTCCTCCTTGGGGGTACACAAGGCAGGGGGCCCTTGTAGTCCGGATACACTGTTGACATCATCCTTTTTACCCTGTGTGGTCACCTCAACCTTAATATCATTGGATACAGAGAAATTTATATCACCAACCTTCCCATTTTTGTTAGACCTCCTACGACAGCCACAGATATTACCCAAACAGGAGAAGCATGAGCGCCACTTTGACATGAAAATTTATGATACAACACATGTTATACACCTGACCCCGAATATCGAAGTGACCAGCAAAAAGACAAGTCCATACTTGTACCAGTTGGCATTGAGTGTTCCGGTTTAACTATAATACACCAAGCTAGCGTGTTATCTACCAACTCAGCCTGGTTTCCTAAATAGAACATACTATTACCCTTGAAAACATAGCAAGCTGTACTTCCACCAGTAGTTGTGTAAGTTCCATTGAACCAAGTGTATGACAGTCTTCTTAAGTCTTTTGTTCTCAGAGCGATTTCCTTCTTAACCTGTGTAAATTTTCCATTAGACTGTTTTTCCCATACAGCAGCCCACAGGATTAGGGCTAGGGGTATATTTAGAGCTGTTGAGAAAATTGGGTAATCTGTTTTAATAGTAATTGACTCAAGGTTGAGGTCTGTCATATTATTAATAGTATCTGTTCTCCATGAAGGTGGAATCTGATCATGACAGTAAGCATAGTACCTTGTTGCTGCAACTGATACGCCACGATATCCCCAGATCCACTCTGCGTGAATGTGACGGTTTATTCTTACGTATCTCTTATCGGCCACTGCTTGTACAAGACCTGAGGAAGGTTTTAGGAAATTCTTTTCTACCCATTGCTTGTTAACTGCATCCTTATCATTTACCGGGTCCCTTAGATCAAGAATACCACTTGAGTCCCCCTTATCCAAATCACCCTTTACCAGTCCACCTCTACTACTCATGAACTCATCAGTTGCCCATTTCTTATTTACAGCAGAACCATCCGTAGTAGGATCACCTACCCTTGTTAACTCGTAATCATTAACATCAAGATTGCCTGATAAAACACCACCACCACCACGCTTTAAGAACTGCGAGCACCAGGAGCTCATAGTCTTATAGGAAACTGCAGCTGCGTCCCCAGCTGATCCACTACTAAGACCAGTGATACTATGTCCACCCATGTCGATATTACCTGTCATAGTGAAGCCGCTACTACTAATTGAACTCCCACTAACGTGATCGGTGACCCATTTTTTGAAAACAGCAGAATTATCAGTTGTAGGAGCACCTAATTTTATTATTTCATTGTTTCCCATATCGAGGTCGTCAGATAGAGTAAGACCGCTGTAAGTCTCACGCTTACTTCTACCTCCACTAATCTTATCTTCTACCCACTTTTTGTTAACAGCAGATGTATCAGCACTAGGAGCTCCAATATTTTCAATTCCATTTCCACCCATCTTGAGAACACCAGTCATTTCATTTGAACCGTCCAATTTCAAGGCAAAGCGTGAAATTTGGTTAACCACAGTTTGAATATCGGGAACAGCTATTTTTGCACCAAGTTTGTTGATTATGTAGATTGAGTTACCATTTGCGACAGTTAGATCACCATTTAAAGTGAATCCTGATGTAACCCACCTTTTGCTAACAGCAGACTTGTCGTCTGTAGGGCTGGCCAAGTTTTTAATTTCGTTTGTTCCCATGTTAATATCACCAGTCATTGTAAGTCCTGCAGGTTTAGCGTACACAGAATCCAACGCAGATATTTTATTTTCGATCCACTTCTTAGGAACGGCTTCATTATCAATTTTTGGGTCAGGTAGTCCGAAAAGTCTGAATCCAGCCATTGATATATCAGCCAACATACGACCTCCAAGATTAACAAAATTATTATCGGTGGCCCACTTTTTTGTAACAGCAGACTGATCTTCGGAGGGATCCTTAAGATTTTTAATTTCATGGTTCTTCATGTCAATATCACCAGCAATATCAAGTCCAGATACAGGTTTATTTAACATTCCAACAACCCAGTCCTTATTAACAGCAGACTTTCCAGTTGTAGGATCGCCCAAAGCCTTTATCTCATTGGTTGACATATTGAGATCATTTGTTAGGATAAGACCAGGTAGACTAACATGTATATGTCTACGGCTGCCTTCAACCCAACTCTTACTAGCAGCGTCACCTGGATTAGTAGGATTATCAAGATTAGTTATCTTATTACCTCCCATGTCAATATCCCCAGTCATTGTAAACCCTGCTGGTTGAATTGTAATAGCAGCCCGTTTAATGATCTCATCATCCACCCACTTTTTTGTGACCGCAGACGTATCATCTGTAGGTGCACCTAAACCCTTTACCTCATTACCGTCCATCTCAATGTCACCCTTCATGGTAAATCCGTCCTTATCAAACACACTGCCACTTGATGGGTCAACTTTATTTACTCCTTGGTTGTATCCCCGATAGAGAGCCATTTTTATAACATACATAATGTTTACAGGAGCATTCTTAGTAAAAAGAATACGATTACTGCACCGGCTCCAGCTTCTCCTATAACACTAGTTTCTGGAGTTCTAGAAGGATTTTGCAAGTAAGTGTTTGCTTTCTGTGTAGGAGGTACGAGAGGAGTATCCGAGTTATTAGTAGAGGATACATGTTGATGTTGCTTACCTGAAGTAATAGTATCAAGGTGACTTGTTGGAGTTGAATCCTGATGTTGCTTTTTAGGAGTATCAGATTTTTTTACACCAACAAAGTTTACGTTATCATTTACACCAAACTTAACACTAGAGTTAGGTTTTAGTAAAATATTATTATAACCAGGAATGGGATTTTTTAATATTACCAGATTTGATGGAAACAATATAATATCAGGATTAATTGCCGTATTTACTATAGCGTTAGTGTCCCTGATTGCAATTCTCATATTAGTGATTCCAGTTGAAATATCAGTTTGAATAACCATATTCTCTACAAGTTTACGGAATCCTTTTTGTGTTAGTAAAGAGGAAGTTCCACGATCAACTATAGCCCACCTGGTATTAGCTTGAGCTCCCAGGACACAGTAGACATAACACTGCAAGCTTTCCTGTATGAGTGAAGTATCAACGAGACCTGTACTTTTGGTAGCATAATACCTCATGTAGTCGTTAGCACCAGCAAGGGAGGTTTTACCTACCAGCTCATCGTAACTAATCCCAACTATTATTCCGGAAGCATTTTTAGCGTACCTAACATTTCTAACAGTCCTACCTTCGTTTCTGAACTTCCTGTAAACAATTCCAATAGATGC
>CACRXK020010901.1:4561-17026 GCA_902702795.2 Paramuricea clavata | reverse complement strand
AGTACCGTGGCCCAATTCATTGTGGCATTTGGATGGTCACCACTCTCTTATTCGTTGGGGCCTTGTGGTGCACGGGTGCATTGATGGTTTTTCAAGACGAATCATGTTCCTGAAATGCAGTAACAACAACCTCTCGCAAACTGTTTTGGAACTGTTCATGAATGCAATTGAGAAAGATGGCCTATGGCCATCACGTATTCGCGTTGACCATGGGGTGGAAAACGTATTGGTATGCGATGCCATGGTGAGTGCAAGAGGTGAAGGCAGGGGAAGTTTTATTGCGGACCCTTCCACAAGAAACCAGAGAATTGAAAGACTTTGGAGAGATGTGTTTAGGTGTGTATGTAGCTTTTTTTTTATTATATATTTTATGCAATGGAAGATGCTGGTTTACTTAACATCAACAGCCCTATCGATTTGTTTGCACTTCATTTGACATTTATTCCAAGAATAAATTTTGCTCTTCGTGAGTTTTTGGAGGGTTCTAATCATCACCGGGTAAGAACAGCCAATCACTGGTCTCCATATCAGATGTGGGTAAATGGTATGCTTAATACAAACAACCCATTAGCACACGGGGAATTGGATGAAGACCCTGACGATCTAGCAGTGTATGGCATTGATCCAGCAGCACCATCTCCTTTTGAGGATAGTGACAACAATGTGGTGGTTCCTCCAGTTAATTTACCTGGGGACAATCAGCTTATTCAATCATATGTTGAGGATAGGATCGACCCCCTAATGCCATCAACCGAAATGGGAATAGACATTTATGAAATGATCCACCAGATCATCCAAGATAACATTTAATCATAGATGTAATAGCTATAGACCATAACCAGTGGCAAAGCTAGCCATAGCAACACGTTAATCTAGGCAAATTTTTACTGATTTGCATTCTGGTTGGAAATATTTATTTATCACAAGCTTTCGGCTGCCATAAAACTCGTGATAAATAAATATTTCCAACGACCGTCTCAAAATCATTATCTTTAAAAATGTATTGTAGATTCACATTGCCATGGCTAGCTTTTCACCTGCTATAAATGTGTCTGTGTCACCAAATACTTGATTGCGTTGATATTTATTCTGAACAATATATAACAATTTAAGTGATATTAGCCTGACATGGTGATATTAGCATGCACAGGAGGTGGAACAAGGAGTGTTCTACACCTAAAGTACTTCTGCTGAGAAGTCTCACCCTTCAATATCTCCAGAGTTGTAACTAAAGAGGTCACAATGCAGAAAGCACAAAAATGATCAACAAATATTGTGACATTTATTAATATATTAATATATTAACAGATTTTGTGCCACTTCTTGTGGCTCAAAAGTATATCATATTATATTATAATCTATTATAATCTGACCTGCATATATCGGCATGTACTAAGAGGCGAAACGTCGAAACGAAACCACCGAAACGAAGAGGCCGAAACGAAACAGTAGCAGTAGAAACCACCGAAAATTTAAGTTACAGGAAAAATGCAAAATATTAAAATATGAAATCTATGGGAAATGTTTTGGAAATTTTAAGACAATTTGGGGGGGGGGGGGAGCTTTTGAGGACTTTGACTACATTAGCGCAGAATACTAACGTGCTTCTGTTTAGGGCACTTGCCAAGGAGCGGATAGATGACAAACATCGCGTGTGCAAAACACAATAGAGATGACTTTCTGAATAGATTGGTATTCTATGCTAATGCAGTCAAAGTCCTCTAGGTTGTCCGAACTCCCCCCCCCCCCGAATTGTCTTACAATTTCCAAAAAAGTTCCCGTAGAATTCATATTTTAATATTTTGCAACTTCCATTTTTCCTGTAATTTATATTTTCGGTGGTTTCGGCCTTTTTTTTTCGGTCGTTTTGGTGGTTTCATTTCGACGTTTCGCCTTTTATTATGTTACAAATACCTCCACTTTAAATCTTTTGAGTTTACCAGGTTTTGCTATTAAAGTTTAGCAGTATCTGTTAATACAAAATTAAGATTCAAATGAACCAACCAATTTGAATTTTGAACAACTATTTAACAATAGCCAACAGTTTCAGCATAACTAAACAATCTAAACACAAGTATTGAGTTAAAACTCCGCAGTAACCTTCAATTGTCATGTTTTGGTTTTTGATTAAACAAGATCTCTCCATTCACATGTGTCCAAAGTAAGCGCTCGCAAAGGCACAATCATAAGCGTGAAAGAGTTCTTCTTCACTTGGCAAAGTGGAATTGTTGTCTGAACACTTTGGGATGTACAGAGTATTTGCACACGTGTTGGCTGTTGGGAGGTATGATCAACAAGAATTGCCTTCAAATGATGCATCCACAAACTCGATGCAAGGGTGTACAGCAAAACCAAGAAGTGGTTCTTCGTCACTACAAGTTGCGAACTGAAGGATATGTTCCAGGGTTACTGATCCTCGTTGTCCACTTGCGGCTTTTCTGGTATACTTGGGAAATAATGCGTAGATTTCATTTTCACGGCGGTATGCATTAGAGCCGACTTCAGAAAACTTCGGCTGAAGAAGGCTAATCAATTTTCTTCTTGTCAACGAAGCAGCGGGGGAAGCTCTGAACAAATTTCGGAATGTTGGTAAACAATGTCCTATTTGACAAAGACCGAGCATGTCAAAACCATTCTGAAGCTTTGCAATGCACAGATTGGTGGGCGTCTTTGGTGAAAACAGTGCCTGGAGATCTTCCTCATTTAGGAACCTTGGAATAGCTCTGTTCTGCAAGGTGCTGAGGGCCATTATCAACCCAACAATGGTATAGTCGTCCGCAAGATGTGCTTTGAGGCCATTATCAAAATATGTAGTCTTGTTTTCTTTTAAGCAAATGCGGAAAAATTCCCTGCGGGGTCCACCATTATCCTGAGCGGTCTCATTATAAAAAGACACTTCAAGTTACTCTTGGATTCTCAATGGATTTCACTTCTTCAAATGCAGTTTTTAAAACATCGTATCTATTAATTAAGATGTAGGAAGTTTCACCTTCTTAGCTGACAGTGACATCTTGTACATCCAATGGCCTGCCAGTAACAATACAACTTTGGACATAACGTAAGATTTCTACAGGATTTGTAATGTCATTACTTTTACAATAATCGACACAATCACATGCAACTGATTCCAATGGACCTCGGAAGCTTGCTCTAGATTCTCCTTTGTTTTCTTCTAAAACCCACAGGTTCTTTGGTTTTGGTACTTCTTCAACTGTTTTCTCAGGTGCAGGCAATTCCACTACTTCATCCATAGAAAAAGCTGGCCTGGACAATGTTTCTGAAAGATAACAAATTTTGGCTTTTCAAAAGACTGCACTTTATATAATAAACAGAAAACTTCATGGATGCTTCAAAATACCAGATTTATTTCTCGTGTTGAACATTTCACTCCTTCGCTGTGCTCACGCTTGAGATATCATGTTCAATACTCAAAATAAATGTTGTATTTCCGTGCACCCATGTATTGGCTGATCGCATTATTAATCCAAACCCCCCTGTTGAGGACATCCATTTTTTGGTCCCCCCTCCCCTGGAATTTCCACATATTTTAAGCGAAATTTTAGCCTCCCCTGTGGAATTTCCGCAGATTTTTTTTGAATTTTAGCCATGCCCATGGAATTTCCGCAAATTTTTTATGAACTTTTAACCCATCCCATGGAAATTCCTTGACGGTTTTCGATCTAGCCAGTGGAAATTCCGTATTGACTCTTTGATTAGTAGCTATCCCTTGGAAAATTCCTTGCTAAATTTTATCCTATCCTTTGGAATTTCTTTTCCATTGTTGACCATCCCATGGACATTCCATATGTTTTACTCATTTTTCTTACCTACCCTTTGGAATTTCCACAGAGTTGCTTTAAAATTTGGACCCTCCCATGGAAATTCCTTCATTTTTGGTTCACTTTTGCAGGGGGCCATTGGAAATTCCACATGTCCTCAATAGGGGGGGGGGGTGCAGATTAATAATGCGATCAGCCATTGTTCTCTATATAATCACAAATTATATAACGTTTACGTCTCGATCAATTCCAAGTATGACCACCAATCAACCAACCCCTCCCATTATGCAACTATATTTATTTCTTTGAGCGGTTCAACACTTCAACAAAATGAACAAATTTCGGGTGGGAATTAGGGGGGGGGAGGTCAGTCACGGTTGGAACTGATTAGGACATAAATTACAATACCTTCTATGGCACCATCACCGTCGCTGGCAGTTCTGTCTTCTTCCTCAAAAACAATTTAACCCATCTTTCATTTTGATATAAATGGCACCCTGGCCAGCAAGCAGTTTCACTTGCTTGAAGGAATACTCTTGAGAAGTAACTGGTATACTCAATTTACGACGATTCGCACGAAGAAACACAAAATCATTGTTTCTAACCAAAGGATATTTCAGTCTAATTGCCTCGCCAATTTTTGCTCGAATGTACGTTTGATTCACTGTCTGTGGTCATCAGATTAACAAATCCTCTAAGCATGATGTTATTGCTGGTAATCATGTATTCGTCGCAGCGGTCGCACTCATCTTCATCGCCATAGTTTGTCAAGGCAAACTCAAAAGGCTTCTGCTGCTCATTGACATTGTTCTTTTTCGGCTTTTTTGCTTCGCTACTACCAGTTGCAGTAGAAGCTGATCTTGGGGAAGCTCGCAAGCGTTCTCGTTGATTTAGGCGAGAACACAGGCCTGCCATCGTGGACCGCTGCAGCATTAACCGCGCTCGACCGACCGTATCCGCAACCGTGTTGTTGTCGACAGTTGAGGGTGAGCTGGGGGTTTTTTTTGTTTTTTTTTTTAATTAAATACTTTATTGGGTAAATATAATAATTATTTACAAAAGACGTACTAATACTATGCATGCGAAGAACGAATATTACCCAAATGGAAGAGGTGCGAACGGAACGTAAATAATTTGCGCTATCCATGCAAGGCACCTTTCCAACAGAATACATGTAAATATAGTTTACTATGTAAATACTAATAACAAGTTTATACAACAAGACAATTAACTCCTATGACAGGAACAGTCACGTGACATAGACCAAGTACATAACAAGTTTACATCGAATACGGTCGATACTAACATAGAATAATAATTAAAGAGGTAGTATTTAAATGTTTTGACACTAGAAAATGTATTTGGTGGAGCTACTTTACAAACACTGTTCTATAATTTCACGATCCGGTTGAAATATGAGTTCTGATATGTTGTGGTTTTATACAATGGAGTCTTGAGCAACAGGTTGGGATTACGACATAGACGGGAGTGGTTATGGGTTACAAACGAGACATAGTCATGAACATTGAGATCGGAAATACCATAAAGAGCCTTGTAGAAGAACATTAGATCTTTTATCTCTCTATCATAACACAAAGGTAGTAAATTCAGATCAACGAGACGCTCATTGTAGCTGGAATCACCCTTTCTAGCTTTCAATATCCATCTAGTGGCTCGTCTCTGCACACGCTCTATCTTTGTCTTCTGTGAGCAGATGTATGGGGACCAAACTTCACAGGCATAACATAACTTTCCAGTCATTGTAACCCCAAGATCTTTCTCTTTTTCAACATGAGTAAGAGTGGTTGAGCCCAGTCGGTATGTGAAGTCCACAGGTTGTTTCTTTCGCGACACAGTCAACACTTCACATTTTAACTCGTTGAACCTCATATTGTTGGTATTGCTCCAGGTGGCTAGGTTTGTCAGGGTTTGTTGTAATTGGCGAGCATCATCTTCGCAAGTAATTTTCCTGAATGTTTTTGTGTCGTCAGCGTACAAAGCAGTTTCTGATATATCGGGAATGATGTCGGGTAAATCATTGATGAATAATACAAACAACATTGGACCAAGTATGCTACCTTGTGGTACACCAGATGTTACTGAGGACCAACCTGAAGCAACACCATCAACGACAACTCTTTGGGTCCGACCAGTTAAGTAGTTAGTGAACCAATTTAGCATGTTCGAATGTACACCGAATTGCCTGAGTTTTGCCAAGATTAAACCGTGATCGACAGAGTCAAAAGCTTTGGCAAAATCCAAGTAGACAATGTCTGTTTGAATATTACTGTCAAGGTTTTCTCCAATCTTATGTAAAACTTGCAGCAGTTGTGTAGTGCATGATCGATTGCGTAGGAAACTGTGTTGTCCTAAGGAGATAGCGCTAATTACGTGTTCGTATAGTCGCCTACATACGCAACGTTCCAATAGTTTTGCAATGATAGGCAAAAGCGATATCGGTCGGTAGTTCTCCGCTGGTTCTTTCAGATGTTTCTTGTGAACTGGTGTCACGTTCGCTGATTTCCACTCTACCGGAAGTCGTCCAACACGCAAGGATACGTTAAATAATTCACAGATACTAGGCGCAATGTGCCGACCACATTCTTTTAGTAGACGTGCTGGTATCTTGTCAGGGCCACTCGCTTTGGTGATGTCTAAATTTCTGAGGTAATTTTCCACTTTCAGGTTGAAGAACTAGATTCCCTTGTTGGTTGCTCATCAGAATTAGATAAAATGCGATTAACAATATTTGAACATTCTCCGAGCGAAGACGCGAGTTGTTTTAATTGATCACCGTCCATATTAAACTATCGAAATATAAACAAATATACAAAATGTTTCTCCTCGTTTTTCATGACTTTACCGCGCCATACTCTGGCGCCATATTAAATTTCCAAAATGGCGGCAAACTTACTAAGTTCCCGGATGTACAGTGCTAAGTTCCCGGATGTAAAGTGTGCTAACGTTTCCGGTTAATTTTCATTGAATTGAAGTTGAATTTTCATTGAATTGAAGTTGAATTTTCATTGAATTGAAGTTGAACTTTCATTGAATTGAAGTTGAATTTTCATTGAATTGAAGTTGAATTTCCATTGAATTGAAGTTGAATTTTCATTGAATTGAAGTTGAATTTTCGTTGAAATTGAATTTTGATTGAATTGACGTTGAATTTTCCATTGAATTGACGTTGAATGTGTTTATTGAATATTGCTACAGTTGGCTTGCCATACCTGAACAGGGAACATTCGTAATCAAAACGTTTTACGAAACAAGTATCTTTGCAGCAACGTCGCGGTGCTTTTGGATTGATTAACTTTTCACAATTAATGTATTTTTGATTCCCAACGGTGGAAGAATGTGATTTTGACCAAAAATTTTTATTTGACGAGTATGTGGCCATTTCTCATCGTTACGGTTTAAGAAATATATCATAGAAAAGATAAATAACAGCTCTTTCGTCCTAGGTAAAAATTGAATTGTTTAGTTAAGTTTGTGATGCACAAAAGCCTGTTGAATTTTCATAGCAATTTTTTTTAAACATCCTGTATAGCTTCATGTTCAAACCCGTCGGAAAATTGTCAATGTTGTCGGAATCTTCGTGGTGAAGCATCGGAAAAAGTGATATGGAAATCGGGAAAAGTGATACGACAGCAATTGTAATGTTATTGTCCCGAAAAATTTTACCAAAAAAGTTGTCGACTTGGAGGGGGGGGGAAGGGGGGAAGGAGATTTAAAATGTTGTGGTCCGAAAATTTTTTTGGCCCCACCCTGGATTTTTGCTGCCCCCCCCCCCTAAACAAAAATCCTGGCTACACCTCTGATTCATTAGTGGCCGGTATCACATTATAACAAGCACGATGTGTGAAGGAATTAAATCTGGAGGTGTTCGTGACCATAGCACGGCTGAGCCAGGTGTAGGTTCTGTTGACAGACGCATGTGTACAAATTGCGTTAATGAGCAAGCTGATTTGATATTCTATACATCTCGAACCTCTAATATTAATATTTAAAGTGCAAATATCAAAATTCTAGCAATTATTAAGTGAATATAATGAAGTTAGCTGTCAACACTAATACCAATGACAAAGGCTGTGTATGCGCTATAGCGCGCCAGATTCAATTGCGCGGAGTATAGCTGACATGGTGCGTTTTTCGGTATATTGCACGACCAAACTAACATCACACTCGATTTATTTGAAATGAAGCGATATCATCGAGTATTTGCTAGAACTGTTGATCCAAAGACAAATTGGTACGCGTTAAATGACTCTTTGCACGGCTACCAACCGAATCGAAACCAACAACAGAATATATTGCGTTCAAAAAATTGGCGGGAGACGTTCGCCGGATAACTCAAGCTCGAAGATATTTACGGCAGCGATGGAAATCTCGCACCATTCAATTTGTTCGATTCTGGTACAAGACGAAGAAGTGACGTTGTTGCAGTCTCGACGTTTGGAATTTTAACAATGGCTCTAACGACAAAAAGCATTTTGATTCAAAATTGCTTAGCCAAGGACCATTCACACATATCCAACGCATAATTAGTACAATCGCGATTGATATATACATATACAACATTCCTGATAGGCCTAAATTACAACCATGGTCCAATGGCAACGTGTTGGTAAGTTGGTTTGACGGAAATGGCAGCGAATTTGGTAAGACAGTTTATACTTTACATTTATTTTACAATAGCCATACGCATATATTGCTATTTTCGTTTATTCACTCTGTAATCCAAATCGGTTTCTGTATTCTGTGTCCTTCTCACACATATGCCAACCCCAAATCCCTGCTGAGGAGACCATGAAGGACGAAACGCCGCATACAGATTACAGGAATGCTGAATTTTACACACATAACTATCTCATTTTATGTCACAATTAATAGTCCCTAAATGTTTAGTAGATCAAAAAATGTAGTGTGAAATATGATGTGATGGCCTTGTGTTGTTGAGTGGCACAATGTATGACTAAAAGTATGTTGTATTTGATGAAACTAAGGATAACAAACAAAAAACAACGACTTGTGATTTGCATAAATGTGAAGCTATAAGAAAATAAGTGCATGTGTAGATTTATGAAGCATAAAATTGGAGATGCGTGACTGTATACTGTATCACAGGAAAATATATCCTGTGGTAAAAAAATATATCCTGTGGTAAAAAAATATGATCCGATCCTGGGTATGATCGCGAGAATTAGAACGAGAAGAATTATTACTAGGACACCAATATGGTACTCAATATGCCGTACTCAGTCAACGTGTATAGGTGTATAGCCGCTACATGCATAACTATAAGTACCAGCTATATTCAGCATTCACGGCTAACAAATTGGTTTATATTGCATGATGTATTGACTATTGCGCTAGACCTTGGAATGAAAACAATATGTGTATAGATTATAGGTAAAACGATCTTTTGACATATTGTTATGGATACTACAAATTACCATATATTTATGACTCGTGTTTTTTATATGCGCATATATTCTCTCAGTATAGAAACTCTTGTGCCAGAAATATGCGCCATATTTTGCTGGCAGGTTATGAAGATGTGCCATCTTTTCTTAACCAGTGGAAGCTATATAGAACGTCCTCAAATGATTAAAATGAAAACATATTTGGTATATACTGGATAATTCAAAATTAATTTTACAGGTCAAAACAGTACAGTATGCCCATGCGATATATATATGTGCCATTTTCAGCTCTGAATACTTCAGCTCTGAATACTTGAGAGGGTATATTTTGATTTGAGATATGTATATGTATGTATGTTTTCTCAATTAGTTCGTATTGTTTAATATATCATGCAATTCAAACCAAATCAGTCACACGCAGGACATAGCAGTATATATAGCTACAAAATTATAGAATTATGACTCAATTAAGTCAACATCATTATATTTAATTTATGTTCCATGAGAGTGGTTTTATGCGCAAACTTTTTTAGTGTCTTAAGATCTATATACCTTCGACTAAGCTGGAATCGTGTAAGAGACGCCTCTTAAGAGCCGAGTTATAGGCTATTACAGTATAGCTAGCTACTTCGCATATAGTCAGTTGACATTTGACAATCGCAACGGAATATTTTATTCTGCGAGATATTTTAATTGAATCAATTTTATAATAATTGGCCCCTTGTGGACAAGCATGTAATCAATTATTACTGCGTTAGGCATTAAAAATAATATTCAACTTCTCCTCCACATCAGTTTTGCTTGATTGATGACAGTCTATGGTGTTCTGCAGTTGCAGACAAAGTGTTGCCGAGACCTAAAATCACAGCGTGATCCGCACTATATAAGTGCGGTTCACGCTGTGATTTTTTTCGTGCGGGTTGTAATGGAACAGGCGGGACGAGTATTGAAAAGTGCGAACATCATTTTCTGCTCTTGGGAATTTAAAACAGCCTCTTAACTCAATTCGATCCGCCAATATTAATTTCCGACGTATATGACGGGAAGATTAAATATTAAAGAACTTCGCGAGTATTTGCAGTAGACATACGAAAATACCACCAAAAAATTCCGCTTGATCGATACTATATATTCAGAAATATTCATATAATTTTATTGTTTCTCGCTCAATTTCAAGCGAATTTCTTACACATTATCAATTTTGCTGTTGCATTTTGAATGTTCCGCCTGATTCAAATGCTCGTCTTTTTGCTTCTTTTCAACATATAATAATAACAAATATACTAGAAAATACATGCATGCAGAAACCCTCGCCTTGCTGACAAAACCGTTGTATTTTCCGAACATGAAGTATCTAAAGTAGTTGTCATGGTAACACAATAATTTTTAAGAATATTCTTACAAATGAAAATCGCCTAAAAATATCACTTTTAATTACAAAATTATCAATTTCCCAACATATTTATGTTAGGTATGTAATTATACGTAATACAAGCTTCAATTTAAGGTAAAATTCAACCACAAACAATTCACAAAACGTTTTAAAGTGTTGTTTATAAAACTAAACTGCCTTTAACTATTAAATGGCTTTATCGATAAACTTTGAGTTTGCAATAAAATGATTTCAAATTCTCGCTTGCAAATAACTTTGCTTTATTTTTTATTTGAAAAATTCAATATAATAAAAAAGGGAATCAATATTACTGTAAAGATACACTGAAATTATATGCTGTCTTGTACTCTTGTTTAGTTGTTTCATACACGCAAAGGCCGTCGGGTTTTAAATCCATTATAAAATCAATATTTAAAACAAACTTACCTTCGTTAACGTCGGCTCCCTTCTTTTAGCTGATTCTTTCGCCCTTTCTTTCTTGAAATTTACAAAATCTTGCAGAAATACGAGCAAAAATGAAGAGTATTTGCAAGAAATTTATCAATCATCAACTCATCAAATCAAGAAATGTCAAATGTTTGCTATTTCGCTGTCGTCATGCAGCCGTTATAATGCAAACTTTAAATTGGACCAATCAGTGTCCGTTATTCATAACAGTCCGCCATATTTTTGAGATCAGTGAGGATGACCACCCATCGTTGGTGACCGACGCCCGCGCTCATTGAAAATGGCGTAAAAATGGCGTGACATGCCCATCTATGGAAGTGCCTACGCCATTTTTACGCCATTTTCACGTCGTCTTTGACGTCGCGTCGTCTTTGCTAAACCCATTGAACTATAAATAAACTGGAAGGCTAACTGCTATGATGAAGGCCTATGATTTGATGAAGCCAAAATAGTTTTTCTGAGTTATGAGCAGAAATACTTGACCCCAAACGTCCGGCTATATATCAAATTGAAGCTATTGAAAATTGCTATTCGGTGTGGAAATTTCAAGACTTCAGCGAAAAGAAAAATATTTAAAAAATACAAAAACAACTGCAAAACGGCAAATTATCGGTAATTATGTTTGTAATTTTTCAGTACTTCCCTTTTAGCTAAAATCTTGAAATTTCTACACCAAATAGCGTTTTTCAATAGCTTCAATTTGATATATAGCCCAACGTTCAGTGTTGAGTATTTCTGCTCATAACTCAGAAAAACTAAAATGCACTGGCTTCAATTTCCCCCCCTGAGTTAGCCTTCCAGTTTATTTATAGTTCAATGGCTAAACCTCGCTAATAGCGATAGACTTCGCTAATAGACTTCGCTAATGCTTTCGTTTCCCCGGGTGTAAATAGCCGGGGGGAATTAGTACCCTCGCACGGCGCTTCGCGCCGCCGGCTCGGGGACCAAAAGAATCGCCATCTTCCATTCTATAGCTCGGAGCAGTCTCGGGAAATTGCGAAATAATCTAAGCCTATTATGGCAATTCTCGTGATCGGAAAGTGTTCGGCCAACTTCGGACGCCAAATTCTTGGTAAAGCTTCACAGTTTCCTGGTAAAAGACTGCAGGAATCACTTCCGGAGTGTTTGTTTATTCTAGATACGGATTTTGATTGGCTTAGGCAGAAAAACAAATCTTTTAGAGCAATTTTCCTGATTATCGCGCACGGCATGTACTAAAAGGCGAAACGTCGAAACGAAACGACCGAAACGAAACGGCCGAAACCATCGAAACCACCGAAACGACCGAAACGAAACAACCGAAACGAAACAACCGAAACGAAACAACCGAAACGACCGAAACGAAACGGCAGAAAATATTAATTACAGGAAAATTGAAAAATGCGGATACGGACGGACGGACGGACGGGGGAAGAGGCGG
>CACRXK020010900.1:0-17026 GCA_902702795.2 Paramuricea clavata | reverse complement strand
TATATATATATATATATATATATATATATATATATATATATGTATATATGTATATATGTATATATATGTATATATGTATATATATATATATGTATATATATATATATATATGTATATATATATATATATATATGAATATAAGATATCGCGAGTTTGTTTAATTAAATCTTAGTATAGGCTGTTTAAGGAAGACGCAACAGAATATATGGAATAATAAATTTATTGCGGGTTACCTACGAGAACAAAGATTCCATATATGATTTTGACAGCTGCATGCATGTACTGATGAATATAAGATATCGCGAGTTTGTTTAATGATAATAGTTTTCGTGTTTGTTTAAGAAACACGCAACAGAATACATGGTAATATAATATATTTATTGTGGGTTATTTACGAGAACGAGAAATCCATATATGATTTTGACAGCGGCCGATACAGCTAATTCAAAAAAGGTTGTCCTTCACTAACTATGATAAACCTTTAACCTTTAATAATAAACTCTAAACGCGAAAAGGGCAATGGGAGCTGCAGTGTTTGCTGGTTTCGGTCAGAAAGGCTTAATTGCCATACAGCCAAAATTTACGATGGAGAGCGTTCCCATTGCACTTTTTGCCCGTAGAGTTTTAGGTCTAAGATTTAGAGTTTGGAAGGACAACCTTTTTTGAATTAGCTGTAGGCTATATGAATATAAGATATTTCGAGTTTGTCATGTTAAGTTTAGTATAGGAACAGGAAATGATAATTCCTTGCGTGTTCGTTTAAGAAAGACGCAACAGAATATATGGTATTATTTTTCACCCTGGTCGGTTTCCTTTTGTTCTATAATTATCGGGGGAATATATTCAATATTAATTCCCCTCTAATAATCCCTCTAACAATCCCCTCGAATATTCACCTGCAGTGTCTTTGCAGCACAAAAAAATGAGAAAAAAATGAGAAAAAAAAACAACATCACGAAAGCAATATGGCATTATATTAGAATTATTTCTATTCTGACTCATCAACGCGACCTCGCAATGTGAAACAAATAAGTTCGTTATTTTGAGGCACCTCGGGGGGTTTATTCACCTCGGCAGCGCCTTGCCGAATAAATCACATATCCCCTCGTTGCCTCAAAATAACCTATACATAAACCGTATATGATTTATCATTTTGACAGCGGTATATGTATGAATATAGCATATCGCGAGTTTGTTTAAGTAGTTGTATAGGATGTTTAAAGGTAATCTACAGTCCGATCTGCGCATGCCCAGAGAGTGGGCTCACTATAACAATCAGTTTGTTTTGAAAAGATACAGTGCAGCTTATTCCGCGTGCGCATAATTACTCTGTATTTCCAAATAGTTTGCTCTTGGAGTCTCAAAATGGCGGAAAATGCTGAAAATTCTGGAAGCGGGCAAAAAAACAAACCAAGGTGCAAACAAAACTATCACTGTTTGCGAGATGCTGCAACAATCTCACTTTTTGAAAATTTCGAGAGGTGGAGGTCTTTATTGAGGGGTACAGGATTGCCAATAGACAGAGATCTCGCGAAGCACCTTATGATTTTTAGGCTACGATACGCGAGTGCATAAATTCATACTGATTTCGGAAATAACTTGGAAAGTTGCATTATTTTAATACTAATTTGATTGTGTTTTCTTCCTCTTTCTTCCAATTAAATGTTGTTTTCAATATTGTAGGAACAAAATACATTCTCAGCAACCCTTACTTTCTCCTAAACATGCTTTGAAATCCACTAATGGTAGGTTCATGGTTCATTTGATTTTCTACCAAACATTTATTCAAACATTCACGAGCTCATTCATTTCTTGTGTATGCTAAACTCTTTTCCTAAACTTTTTTAAGTGATCCTGATTCTAGCCTAGCTCCAAAGTTTATGTTTGTATTATTCAATCATATATGTATACAGAAAGTTTAATGATAATATAGGGAAATACATGCATGTACTGCAATTACAAATTTTCTATAATATTTATAGCACTGATGACTGGGCTTATTGATTGAATGTCTTGCAATGATATACTGTATTTAATGTTTTAACCACAAAACTGACATCAGTACTCAAATATTGTATTCTCACTTGTCTATGTTTTCAATATTGTTTGCTCATGCTGTATATGTTTAGAATACCTGTGTATGCTGAAGAAACTATTTCTGCCAGTGAGTGCGAACCTGAATTGATGCTGTGCACATTGCCAACATCCAGGTGCGTTTAATATGATACTGGAAATTGTTTACAATGTTTTCAATCTTGTTTTTTTTCAACTGTTTTGTGGGTTTGTGTTTAGAATTTCTGTGGACGCTGAAGAAACTATATCTGCCACTGAGGATCATTGTGATATAGATGAATCTCAATCCTCCGACTCTAACATTTCCAGGTATGATCTATTTTGTGTTAATTGTTTATTGCAGTTTCCAATGACATATACAGTAGGAATAACGCCAATCCACCCTGTGAACAATCCCTGTGGCAGGATATCAGAGTGCGCAGAGAAAAGCCACAGCCAGGATTCAAATTTGGTGAGAAAAAAACATGTATTGGTGGTACTCATTGCATTAACCTTTAAGTTGCAATATGCATTGATTCACCCTACTTTATTATTTTACTTTGTGTAACGCCAGATGATTCTACTTGTCAGGAAGAGAGTGCTGCCACTCAATGGGTTAAAATTTACATTACATGGAAAGTATACAGGCAGGGCCGTACATAGCGGGAGGGGGGAGGGGGCAACTGCCCCCTCCAGACAAAAACAATATTTACTATTTTAGAATGTCATTATTAATTATTCTTTGAATATTTGGGACTTTTTGGCATATAAGCCTTACTGCCCCCACCCCCACCTGGTGAAAGAGTACGGCCCTGTATATAGCCAGCGCGGCAGGCGGTATTTCTACAGGCAGCGAAAATTAGGGAGGCAAAGGAAATACCGTCTGCCGCAAAACTAGGGGTTTTTGAATTACCCGTCCGCTGGTGAACGGGAAAAACGGATTGGTTAGTATTTTTATGTAGTTGTCAATCAACGGCTAAATTCGGTTAAATGTTAATCATTAACCAAATGTTTTGACATTTTGAAACTCTGCGTTTTGAAATAGTTCACGTCAAGTCAGACCAGAAATGGAATAACATACTAAAAGAAGCAAATTAAAAGATACAAGCTGAAAAATAACACTCTAAATAGTGTTTTTGATAGAGATTCGAACAAGAATATTTAACAAAGAAGATACGTCCGAAGGGGCCGAAGTTATGATCGGCGAAAGGTATGGGCTAGTCTATATTTTCGTTCAGACAATTACATGCGTATTAATTTGATAATATACGATCTCGCTTGACTTTCAAAGGCCATAAATCGCAATAATGTTGACATTTTACTAAAACTATCGATAGAAATTAGGAGATATTTCTTCACTGAATCGAACAGTGGGATTTTCATATAGGCCTATCATGTTCTGAACCAAAGATATATACTTGATAGATATTATATACGAACCTCCAAAGTATAAACAAGGGGCTAGTTGATGCAGTAATTATCAAATAACAGTTAAACTTATATACCCGTTGAATATGTATAGTTGTAAACAAATAAAAACTATCGTTCTATAAGGTTCAATACTTTCAGTTTGGTTGTTGACTAATGATGAATCTATAGTATAGACTTGCATGCTTTGTATTTTGAGCTTATTAAACCACCGTTTTAAGGCAGCTAAACGCGCTTGGTTTATATTAACACATAAAATAAATTCCTTGAGTTTCATCACTAGACACAGTCTACACTTTGAAATGTCGAAGACAGTGGGAGATTTATTTTTTATATTTTATATTTATATAATTTATATATCAATAGTTCGTATCTCCAAGAACAATGACAGAATGACTGAGTTTCTTTAAAATACAATGAAATTTCATTCAAATTTCTGTTTGTTTCAAATTGGAAGTTTAAAATGGCAATAAAAACTCTATATAAAATATAAAAAAATTAACTGTCTTGAATTATTTTGTCGGGCGGTACATTTATATTGTATAACGAAATATAAAACGTTTTCACGAGGATTTTAAAATTCAGTCGGGCGGTGATGAGAATCAAGGAATTTATTTTATGTTGGGCAGTTGGGACTTGGGGGCAGCTTGGGAGTGGCTAATTTTGAATATTTACTTAATTAATGCATCTATAAATAGCGTTGATGCTTCAGGGGCGGTAGTTCATTTACACCCAGTTTTGCGGCAGGCGGTATTTCCTAAGTACCGCCTGCCATGCAGGCTACCCTGTGTACAGAACATTGTTGTACTGTAAGAATGACACATTACTCAACATGTAAATCATTCAATTTTTTAGACTGTCATATAAACAGTTTGCTCCAGGAGGTATGAGCTTTTGTTTTGCAACATTGTTTGTGAATGTTCATAATTTATTGTAGAGTATGATGAATTAGGATGCTTAGGGCACAATGTGACTCAATGGGTTAAATAGACACATGGACAGATAGGCCATGCAGTTAACCATTAATACATGTAAGCCAGGACTCTCTATTTGACAAGTAAAATTGTGTGGTGTTAGACATATTAGGACACATTGCAACCCAATAAGTTAATTTGTTATCTATTTTAGAAAATGAACAATAGTATTTCTTACCTCGAACAGTTGTGATGGTACATCAAAAAACTTCAAGGTAACAGTCAAGGGATAAATCCTTCCATATCCCATTGAATCACATTTGCGCCCTAGTGTGCCCTACTTTATTATTTTACTTGGGAGCAGACTTGGCCATGCCCACTTGCACTTAATGGGATATTGTACATCTTTAGGACTTCATCCTGTTGTCATCTACATAAATAGCTAGCAAAAATGCACTACTTATTAATGAATACATTATTTATATGAATACAGTATTCAAAGATAACACAGCAAAATTTTAAATTCTTGAAAGAAAAAAATTCTTGTTAAATTCTTAAATTGAGCAATATTATTCTCGTTTTGAGCAATCTTATTCTCGCCAAGAATATATAATTCCTGAAACAAGAAAAATTATTCTTACCAAGAATATATTTTCTAAAAACAAGCGAGGTAAATCTTGATAAGAATTTAGTATTCTTGAAATAAGAAAATAGCAAGAATAATAATCTTGACAAGAACATCAAATTCTTAAAACAAGAACAAAGTTCTTGCATAATGAATGCCATGTTCTAGAAGAGAATATAATTCTTGCTGTTGTTTAAAAAAATTCTTGCTGAATTCTTAAATTGAGCAATATTATTCTCGTTCTAAGCAATATTATTCTCGCCGAGAATATATAATTCTTGGAACAAGAAAAATTATTCTTACCAAGAATAAATTTTCTAAAAACAAGCCAAGTAAATCTTGAAAAGAATTTAGAATTCTTGAAATAAGAAAATAGCGAGACTAATAATCTTGACAAGAACATCACATTCTTAAAACAAGAACAAAGTTCTTGCATAATGAATGCAATGTTCTAAAAGAGAATATAATTCTTGCTGTTGATTTCTTATTTCAAGGATATAGAATGATCATCATAATTATTTTTTCTTGTTTTAAGAAAATCAATTCTTGGAAGCAATTTATTTACTTTCTTAAATCAAGTAAATTAGTTCTACTTGTGTTAAGCAAACAATTACTAACCTTGCTAATTATCATATTTCAAAAGAACACATTTGCTTGAAATAGAAATTTTAACAAATACTATACAAATTGCAATGCTTGCATAATAGCATGGTCAAAACATGGAACCAAACTATCATGCCTAAAAAACAGCAACCATGAATACTGTTTATACTAATGGAATTTTAATTCTGAAAAACTGCTACAGTATAGATAAATTAGGGAAAACTACATAAATAACACCAGAGGGTATTTATGATTAGAATATAGTCACATTCAAACTACTGAACTCTTACCAGTCCACTAATGAAGAGGATTTCGTCCTTCTGCATGTTCTTCAATTATGTCACATAGGTAATATTTAACAGGAACATACTGGTTACCATGTTTATCTTTCTTACAATGAAAGACATTGGAATCCACTAAACTATCATATGGACAAATTGTAGTACAATCCTCATAATTTTCAACATTTCTGACACAATAGGCTTGATATTTATGATCAAAACGTTGTGTATGGAGCAATCGTACATCAAAATACACGAAGTCGAGAATAGACCATATACACAGGATTACACCAAAAACAGGCAGTGCAGGGTCTCCAGCAACATCAACAGCAATAACACCAGATTTCGCATACTTTGTGCCAAAAAGCGTGATCCAGCTAACTTTGTACACATTTACAAGATCAATACCAGGTAGAAGCCCGCATGAATTAAATCTTTCTCGCAATGACAGACACACTTCTGCATTCACCATCTTTAATACACCAAACGTTTTCTCACTGAAAAACAAAGGATGCGAACTTGGGTTTTCCGCAGCATCACCGAAGTTGCAACACAAGTTGAACTGATGGCGCTTTGCTAGTGACAATGGTAAATTCTTGAAATTCTGCTTTCTTGCTAATTCCTTGAAGAAGTTATGGGCAGATTCAAAGCTAAAACACGACGATCTAACCATTGGGCCAAGCATTTGAATTGAAGTTGGTATATGGAGTAAATAGTGTTGTTTGGGAGTTATATTGCAGTTGGGGAACAGCTCTTTAAATTGTGAAAGATGCTGTTCAATAAGTTCTGCCAGGTGCTTGATGGTATCCAATTTAATCACAGGTGAAAAAATTAACTGCACAATCTAAATCAACTGCAGTAGAAACTGGTAATACTGATCATCAGTGTCAATCAAAGGACTGATTAAAAATGGCAAGAGTCGTAAGAATAACCGAGCTTTTGCAGCATTGTACTTTAATTTGTATCGTTCATCACCGTGGAACACAGTATCTCTCAGGGGAATTGGCTTGTCGCTGATTTCTGAATAGCCATATTCATGACTTAAAATAGCTCCATTGATTTCTGAAAGACTGGTTTGACTAGACTGAATGTAGTGTAGCAAAACTAGTCTAACCTCATATTGCACAACTCCTTCTAACAAAGTGTGCATGATGTCCTGGGGAAGTTGTTGGGTGACATCAAATGTAGGTAGCTGGCAAAGGGAACTTCTTGTAGTTAGTCCGTAAGTTGTTTTCAGATCGTTTTGGACATTCAGAGTTGGAGCCTGTTCAATGGCATCAAACTGTGCACTGTAGGTTTCCATTGTCCGGAGAACAAATGCTTCTTCCAGAAAGTCACGTTGCATTTGTTCAAATGCACATTGGCAATGACGACACTTCTGAAAAGCTACTCCAACTCCCTCTTTGTAACCTCCCCAATAGTGCTGACCGAGGGTATCACCAGCACAAATCAGAACCTTTCCATGGATGACTTTTTCAACACCATTAATCTCCATCTTATATCCCTTGTACAAGATATTCAAATCATCCACCAGTGGCTTCATAATGGTATCAATGCCATACTTCTTCACTAAATCAGCATTAGCAATCGCAAATAAATGGACTGCACAACGCTTGGACCTGAACTTTGGACATAAATTTGCAATTGTATAATAGTACATGTCAAGTTTGTGCACCCCTGCATTACTGCCTAACGGGTTGCACACCTCTAATTCATCGTGATATAGTATAAGACACAAGGAGTTCTCATGCTTTTCAAAATAGTCATCATTTTGATACAAAAGACCATCTTGTACATCATAAAATACATCCCCATGGCAACATTTAGGATTTCGCAGAACCATAGTTGAGATACGCTCATTGGTTAGAATTTGCTTTAAACTTTCAAGTATAGGAATGTATACAAACTTCTCACTTTTCTCGCAAATTGTTCTTGTACCTCCTTGCATTTTCCAAGTAAACTTTTTTCCTAAAGTCACTTCCTTTGGTTCAACATAATTGAAATTTTCTTTGATGTACTTGGATTGCAAAGCATCAGTGCCTATTCCAGCGAAAGGATCTTTACTGATTCAAATATCTCGTTGACTTGAGCTTTCTGTTCATTGCATTCTACGACATTTAGCACATCCACTTTCACAGAATCCACCACTTGCTTTATCAGAGTACGTGTACTATCCATAATCGATTCCATTGCAACCTAAAATACCGTATAATTCATTTCAGTATATGCTACACTGTTTGAAACTGTTTAAAGATTCCTATGTGATTATACAAGATTTCAGTTGAACTTGCGTCATAATGACAGTGCGCACGCAAGTTCAAATTTTCCTGCTGGAAAAACGATTCTGATGGCGGCATTTCGAGAAAAGTTCACATCGCTTGTTTAATAACTTTGTTTTATCACCGTTCAGGATGTGGATCTTTTCTTGTAAACAAAGGTCGCAATTCTTTCCACCGCTTCAATAAGAACCTACTTGTCTTAGAACAGACTACTTGATTGAGAACTTGCGTCGATTCTTCTTTAAATTTTAAATGTGCTTCGAAAGTTTGGTGGCAATTGCGTAGCGTGCATCATCAAATGTTTTGTGGGTGATTCATTGAAACCCAGCTATATTTGTGTTTTTTTTGCCTGTTCAATTTCTACTTGTAACGTCATATACTGAAATGTTTTAAGTTCTTGTTACGAGTAATAACCAAGCCGAGCAAAGAGAAAACTTTATTAGAGCGCGACCATAATATGTAATATGCTAATTATATAATATATTAATTGTATAATATATTAATTATATACCGGAGGTATTTTATTTCTTTCTTTCACCTTTAGTAGGAATGAAGCAGCACTCTTCTTAATGTCCACATCAATATTCTAAAACCACATTCAAGTTATTGTAATTATAGCGCTATTATACCCGATGGCTTCGTGCTATATTTTCAATATTAAACTGCTTCTGATGGATGTTGTGTAGGTGTCAAAAATAATCTTCTCACAGGTTAAGGACTCAGATTAAGGTACACAACAGGAGTCAGAATATGATATCCCTGGCTAATGCCTCATACAAGAAAATCAAGACAGGTGCAAAGAGTTGTACATCCTCAGTCATTTTCTAGTGATTAGTGTCATGTTTTATTGGTATAGGAAGTTATAGCACGTATCTACATTAAGTTACGAATAATTACAAAAGCCATTTTTAAATAACAATAAAATGAAACAAAAAGTGGAAACAATATTTACTTAAGGCGTCAAATCAAAACAAAAATGACTGTATAGACTATAGGGCCCTTTAATCATGAAAATATGAGCTACAAATAAGTATTATAAATGACATTATGTAATTAAATGTGGCAACTATTAAGTGGTAAACGTCCTATTTTCTGCTGGCCGGTTATGAATAAAGCAAAAAATGTTCTCTCATACGGTACACTGCTGGTGTATGGTGGTGCCGGTTGGCAAGCACATCTGTTGTTGTGACAGATGGCTACAACAGCTCCCAGTATGTTTTTCTCAATAAAATATCATTTTGTCTTAAATGTCAGTGATTCTGTGCCAGGATGGAAATAGACTACAAGCAGCCCCTCCTTTCCCCGGGTTCAGATACTCTAGCTTGCGGGTTGGGATAGGAAAGACTACATACAACACTATAAGAAATGAAACACACGTTGTCTACACAACACACAATTCCCATTGGTTGAAACGTTGTGCCTGTCAATCAAATCTGATATACTCTGATAATGTATTTGCTAAAATAATTGCCAGACTAGAATATATAATCAGCCGTCGCAACGGAATTGAAATTTGTAAATATTAAAATTTCAAAACGCTTTGCGGTCCAATTTTTTATGATTTTCACCAAGTATATGTTTCAAGATAACTATTTTGAGTACAGTAGTTTGAACACTACATGGGAAAATAAATTGCTGTTTATTTTAAGAAAATGATCAAGCATTCAACATCTGAGCATTTTGAAAATTTAAATTTACAAATTGCTATTTGTAAAGTTGACGGTTTCAAATTGCTCGGAAGAACTTGTCAATCAATACTGATGTTAATGCAAAGGCGGAGTCAAAATGACAGTTACGAAAAGCGGGCATACTTTATTTCTAACTGTGATGTCTGCAGTCCCTACTTTCCAGCTTTGAGGGACTATTTGCAGTCTAAGATGGAAACACAGCTACCAGTAAACAATAAAATGTAAGCAAAATGATGATATTAAAACCTCATGTTTAAAAAAAAAACCAGTATTCTTGCGTTTCATATCACCTCATGGATTCCAATGTCCGGAGTCAACTCGAAATCGGGACGCAGTAATTGGAGTGAGTTAATAACTGTACTGTTCTCGCACCAATTTTGTATAATTTTGTTTGAAGTTTTTCCTAGCAACTTCAATAGATGGATTTCGTGTGACATAAGTTGTTACATTTTACTGGAGGCGGAAGTGAAACCAACCAATCATGTTTACTAACAACATGAAGCAACCAATCACTAAGCTTAAAAGTTTGTCACACCTCCAAATTTTACATAATTTATGTGCCGTATTTTAGAACCTGTCTATGTGGAGGATATGACCCATATTCCCTAATGCATGAAACTTGCCAAATGTCAGTATTAATTAAAGACAGTATAATTTAATACAATCGTCCTGGATATTCATACGACACTGGAACTCAACGCCTGAATGCAGGGGTATTTTAGGTTTTGGGACTTGGGTGGGAGCTCCCCCCCCCCCATATTTCAGGGGTTTTTTTTGTTTAGGGGGAAATTTCCCCATCCCTCCTAACAACAAACCCAGTCATTTCCTACGCTCACCTATTTGTACATTACATTGTACATTACATTATTTCCATTCATTCCAAAAAATTAAAAGTTGAAAAGAAAATAATCACAAATGCTCTAAAGAGTCATGCCCCATTTTGGGGGGAAATGCATTTGACATGAAGTTTTTTTTTATAAAATAAACCGATCTCACACACTACCCCTACACGTTCGAGGAAAAAATAGAAAAAAAACTGACTTTAGATGACGCTAATGGACGCTGTAACCACTAGGCTACTGGCTCAAACGCTGGAAGCTTCAGGAAAAAAATAGTTTATTATCTTACTACAAATAATTAATAATTATTGGATGAGGTTGAGTGGGATATCGAGAATTATTATTATTTATACATCCTCATGGCACCTTGTAATGTGCTTATATAACGAGTTATATTTCGTAAATATTGCCGGACAATCGTCAACGTTACATACAACTCGAAAATTGGTTTCATGGCCATGAACCTTATTATAGTGATTAAGTGGCTGTCTCACTAAGAACCATGCAGAGCGTTTCAGGTTGAAAGTTAGATTTCCTTTATATTTTTACCATGAACTACCTTTGTCCTAAAAGGTATCAAACTAATATTAGAATTTCTAAATTTTTCTGGTTTTTTTAGTTATGACGAATTTTTTTCTGGACGTCAACGACACTGAAATTTGATCCCGAAAACGGCGGTCAAATGTGTGTTAAATTGTGCATCATAACTCGGAAAGTTTCGCGTCAAATTAAAAACTTTTTTCAGCGTATTGAGACATATTCTTCTTCTTTTAGAATGTCGAAAGAATTTGAATGTACATCTTATTTTAAGCCTACTAGTCTCCATCCAAGGAAGTCGGTATTTTCGTTCGCCGAACAACTAATGATTAGGTACAAAATTCAAACTAAAAATTCTCAAAAGTGCAACCTACCTCGTGTCTAAAACATTTTTAGAGTTAAAGTAGAATACTTAAAGTTATGTTATTCGCAATAAAACTTGTCGGCAAAAGGAATATGAAAAGTGCAAAATTCATAAATTATGGCTATAAATAGCTCTATTGTTTACCTTTGTGATAACCGGAAACATGCACGTTCAAGGTTGCTCGCGGAGTTTTTATAGCGACTAATATATTGCACAATCATTGTATTTAACTCAGAAAAGTTTAATTCGATCGATGAAATGCGACGGATCTTTGAGGTCTAAAACGGTCAGAAGAAATAAATTCGTCTAGGACGTTGTATCCCTCATGACAGGACAGGTACAATGCCAATGTCGAAAATGTGTGTTGCCGTAACGTCGCATCGAATTAATAAATCCATGGACTTGTTATTATATTCTGTTAAAAGTTGTCCGTTTGCCCATTTGGCAGAATTTTTGTCCTTTCATGTAAACCATTCAACAGGGGTGGAAATTTTTTTTTCTTTCTGGGAACCTGGATCAAAGGGTAGAAATTTTCTGTAAAATTTGTAATGTTACAATTACAAAAATAACAAAACAAATGCATAATTATTGTACTATTTGTACTTTAGTAATAATGGGCTTTAGGCTGGTTTTCGTACGCTTGTACATCACAATAGTTGTCTGTTATATACCACAGTTATGAGTTATGACCAACTAGTATTGATCTTGATTTTTTCTGTGTTGGTGTTATGTAATAAGGTGAAAATGATGTTTGTGATGTTACTCTGAGTGTATATCCACACCAGGCAAACTTGAAAAATATGCCTGGCCATGGTGGGAATCAAACTTATACGACCTTTGGAATACTAGATTACATTGATGTCGAAGGAACTAAACTCAGTTCCGAAATATCACATATTCGAACCGACCTGACTGCGTCGCTCAGCTGGCAGAGCATTGGGCTAGTATTCCAAAGGTCGTAGGTTCGATTCCCACCCTGACCAGGCATATTTTTCAAGCTTGCCCGGTGTGGATACACACTCAGAATAACATCACAAACATCATAATAAGGATCTAACGCTTAACTAAGTGCCTTATCATCTTATTTATTCCATCACTTTTATTTGTTTACTATTTAATTTGCATTTTATTGGAGACTTTGCAGAGCATATGTTTACCATTTTACCTGTCATTATGATGACAGGGGTGGGTAAAAGAATTAATTTCTGTCAAATATTTAAAAGCTGCTGATGTTAGCGTGTACAGTGTAAATAAAGTAGAATAGTTGTAACTTGTAAGTTGAGTAAACAGGGTTATCTCAAAATGTTGAAATATTTTCTGGAAAATTTTCTGCAAAACTCTCAACTCAAAAAAATTTCTGGGAACTAGGTTCCCAGGTTCCGATACTTTTTCCACCCCTGCCATTCAATTCATCGTATAAAACGATCTTAGCTGCATTGACATTGACTAGCTGCGACGTATACTGAGATCTGTCCTTTATCTTTATCTATACAGCAATAATAATAATTTTACAGTAGTTTGCAGCTAATCGCCATTCTGTGAATAACTTTCAACTTCAATTGGTATTTTTCGGCAAAATTTGATTTGCCTCATAATAGTAGTATAAATTATAGCAATAAAAAATACATAGCTAACATCGTAGTTTGCATGCGGCGTTTTTAGTACTTGATTTGGGTTAACGATACTGTTCCAGGAATCCAGGCTCCACACACTCGCGGACCAAGAACAATTACATCTCTCGACATGTCCAAGTTAGCGGTCTGGGAGATTTGTCCGCACCTGCACAATTTAGTTATTTATTCGGAAACATGTGCATTGCCCATAATGGATGATATTTTATCTATGAGAGTCTGTTTTTATTCTTTGATTCGAACTGAAGTTCAAAATGCGCACAAATTTCTTTCAGCATCGTTATTTTAAAAACAGAGAAGCTCTTCTGTTTGTGCATGTCACATAAATCATACGCGTCGTGGTATACAGCCGATGTCATACGTCGATCAGGAAGCATTTTCCACAAGTTGTCCACAAGCATTTCTCTTTGTGCTTTCGCCTCAAAATGAAGAACACGTAAACTTACGCATTCTCCTTCATGAAGAACACGTAAACTTACGATAGTTATCTCCAGTTTCACCTGCGTCATTAAAGTACTAATTACAACACTTGAAGAAGTAAAAGTATAGCGTAATACTTACGAGATCCTATTTGAATTAATTTCCCATAAAGAGTAAAAACTGTTTTTGAGAATGACACATTGAAAACATCTCTTCCGGTACACTTACGAACAGGACCCGAATGGAGGGAATACTGGCACTGTCTTAGCGGCCTCCAAAATCGTCCCAAATTATGACGGTTGGACGGACAAATATATAAACATCATCTTAAACTGGTCTTCGGTAAGATTGAACATTCCCGCGCGAATAGCAGTTAACTCGTTCTCTCTCAAGTTCGATTTAGAAAGATGACAGTTTGATAGTTGAACACTCATATCTTCCTTACAATCAAATAAGCAACTAATTTCATGTAATCCACGACTTCCACCACAAGAAATTCCACCAACGCCAACAAATGAACAACTTTTCTCCATAATCAAAACTAAACTAGTAAGCTTCCAGAAATATCTAAAAACGGCACTTCTTTGCGTTAATTTTCTGTTAAACAAAACAGGTGTGGAAATTACAAGGAACACTGTCATTGTTCATTGACATTATTTAAAAAATACTCCAATAATTCATTTTAACAATGGCGCATTGAAGAACAAAAACAGCTTCTATACATTGCGTCTGCTATTATTTTCTGCTATTATTGTCGTGGTTTTTTATTATTATTTTATAAATTAGAGAAACTTAAAATTGGCTACAGACGTAATCCCCTTGGCATACAGACTACAGTAACACAATTTACTATTAAACCTCGAAATTTTTTCGACAACTCCCGAACGTTTGATTAAAGATAAAATTTGCGAGATTAAATTGTTTGTTGAAGAATTAACACGCGAAAAATAACTATCCACGTAGCAAGTTAACTATAAAGTTTAGTATATTGTTGCTTTCGTAATATAGCGTGTATTCTATTTATGGCACACTCATCAGTACATATTAAACAACGATAATATACTGTAATATTATACCTCAAATTCAAATTGTCCAATCAGGAAGCTTAGTTTGTGCCACGTGAGCATGAAATTAATCGCGATATCACGCCTTACGTCATCAATTAGCGAGCCTGCGCTCCTTTTGACAATGTTCCACCCATGTTCCCCGGGAAACATGGGGTGGAACATTATTCGCGTAGACCACGCGGGACAACACGCATGACAACAAGATGGCCGACAAAACAAAAATAATATTAATGAGTGATGAATAATTCAATTTTAAACCTAAAACCTGGGGCTTTTTCAAACCTAAAACCCGGGGCTTTGTCATTAATATTCCAAACGATATGTGATTCGAAAGAAAAGCGACGATACTTGCGTTAATCCGAAAATAAAACATCGTATTCACGAAGGTATGTGTCAAGTTTTTAATTCTCAACTTGGAGGCTTTTAATTTTCGGTATAATATATCATTTATAGACCCTCCGCTCGGGGGATTCGGCGAAATATTACCCTCAGTGATGATATCTCGCCGAATCCCCCTCGCGCCAGGTCTATAAATGATAATTGTTCATTATGTTTGCGTGCAACTATATTTAGTAATTTTAATCCAGTTTAAAACGATCAATTGTAAAGGCTTTCCGAAAGCTTTAAAAAATTACAAGGCGGTGTTTGTATTCAATTATAAGAACTTATAAACACTATTTTATATTTATAATAATTGGCAATTGCTGATATAAATTTATAAAAGCTCCGCGAGTAACGTTCAACGTGTTTCCGGTTATCACAAAGGTAAACAATAGAGCTATTTATAGCCATAATTTATGAATTTTGCACTCCTTCATATTCCTTTTGCCGACAAGTTTTATTGCGAATAACATAACTTTAAGTATTCTACTTTAACCCTAAAAATGTTTTAGACACCAGGTAGGTTGCACTTTTGAGAATTTTTAGTTTGAATTTTGTACCTAATCACAATTAGTTGTTCGGCGAACGAAAATACCGACTTCCTTGGATGGAGACTAGTAGGCTTAAAATAAGATGTACATTCAAATTCTTTCGACATTCTAAAAGAAGAAGAATATGTCTCAATACGCTGAAAAAATTTTTTAATTTGACGCGAAACTTTCCGAGTTATGATGCACAATTTAACACACATTTGACCGCCGTTTTCGGGGTCAAATTTCAGTGTCGCTGACGTCCAGACAAAAATTCGTCATAACTCAAAAAAAAAGAAAAATTTAGAAATTCTAATATTAGTTTAATACCTTTTAGGACAAAGGTAGTTCATGGTAAAAATATAAAGGAAATCTAATTTTCAACCTGAAACGCTCTGCATGGTTCTTAGTGAGACAGCCACTTAAGCAGCGTTCGAAGCGAGATCGCTTGAAAATAATTGCAGCATGTACACGTCCAAGGCGTTTCATTTGTGCGACGTTGTCTTTTCATTCAAAACACATGTTTTTTAACAGAAAACTTGTCAATTTTATACAATTACTCGTACAAAGCACACATTTTTAATAATGGCCACCAATAACATCGGAACTGTCCGGAAATTATCGACCAGCGCCGTAAAGGCCGTGACGCGACGCATGTTTTCAAAGACTTCTGGGATACGTGGCCTTTCACCTCGTGCTCGGCGGCAAAGGAGCTGTGTATTTTTAAAACAGGGAAAAAATAATTCAGAAATGTCGGATGATTTACTTGAAAAAATCGCCGAAATTGATTCGGAAGTCGCAGAGAATTTAAAGGGTAAGGATAACTTCTTGTTTTATGGTAGAAATGTTTATAATAACCATTAAATTGCGGCATACGGTTGCGTTGTTTCATGTCAATGCTTGGCACGGTAAAATTTGAATAATATTCCGCATTTTTATGCATATTTTAACCACTTATTCTATATAAATGTAGTCCCAGATGGGCTGATTTATATTTCGTACTAGTATGACGTTTTCGTTCGTTATTTCATATCTTCCTGCATGTATTTGTGTTAAAATTATTGAAAATTTTTACGGCTAAAATTTTGGTTAATGATTATTAGCTATGCTTAATTCATAGGGGTACGGAGCAGTGCTTCCACTTTCAAAAACAAAAAAAATCGTTATTTTTTCCTTATTTTGACCGAAATTTCCTTCAAAAAATTGTAAAATTTCCTTCAAATTTCCTTTAAGTAATTTAACTGAAGGGGGGCCAAATTAGGTTAAATATTCTCCAAAATAGTCTTTTCTCAACACAACAATCATGTGGATGTTTAATTTTATCATGGCTCAAAAGTCTAAACACAATTCGACTTCATTTGCATACAGATTATAAACAGAATGACGT
>CACRXK020010899.1:1349-17026 GCA_902702795.2 Paramuricea clavata | reverse complement strand
ACTACATTTCTATAAAACGATTTTGTTGATATACAACTTAATCTGAGACTGATAGCTCATTATGCATATTTTGCTCGCAGGGTACACGCATATCAAACTAACTGAATAAAAATGTTCGTAATTTCAGATGAAATTTAAATGTAACGCCTAGTGGGGTAGGAACTGGACGGCATATAGGGCCCCCAATTGCAAGTTTTCTTCAATGTGCCCTTTTCCCAAATTGAGAAGAAATGCTCTTAAAACAAAGTGCTCCTCCAACTTAAAGTTATTTCCTATGCCAGTATTCTTATGTGCGCCAGATCATCAGCAAAACAGTATACCGGTGTTATCACTAAATAATGTATGATATGATTTATATTGTAACTAAAGAAATTCTCGTGTATTACAAATGTTCAATATAGATGGCCAAGTACAATGGAATGAACACATTACACATTGCTTTATGTCGAAGTCCTACCAGCTACACGACGAGGGAACATGTTAAAACAGCGCAGGAGTGCAAATATATATGTATCTGATGGTAAAATATAGCAAACGAAGGAGAAAATGTTGGCTCTGTGATAACAAGTCATTGAGACCCTCAACAAAATGTTCTGCTAAATATGACCAGTTCTACATTAATTAAACGTATTGTAAAAAAAAACAACCATGAAACATTAATACATTAAGAAAGTTCGAACATCCAAAGATTGGAATCTTCATTTCAATCTTTCAGCGTTCGAAGATCGGAATCTTCAACCAATTATTCAAAGACTGAAATATTCATTCGGAGACGAAAACTAGATTAATCTGTTGC
The DNA here is from genome assembly GCA_902702795.2 of Paramuricea clavata. Lineage (NCBI taxonomy): Eukaryota > Metazoa > Cnidaria > Anthozoa > Malacalcyonacea > Plexauridae > Paramuricea > Paramuricea clavata. The sequence continues at coordinate 16,230 of CACRXK020010899.1, read as the reverse complement.
GTAACTTTGTGGTGAGGTGGCCCCAGCCTATAAACTGGAGAGAAACCCCTCATTTGCTAAATAGTTCAACTTCGCCACATTAAAGTGCATGGCTATATACATTTACCGTCCTATAAATATCAGCAGCACTAATTCTTTCTACAGTGAGTATATAGATTTGGGTTTCTATCCAAGCTCTATCGCTACCATTATAAGTGTTTGATGTGATTGCGCTCATGGGCTGTTTGTTTGCATAAGTAGTATATCTATTTCAGCCTGTTAATTCTAATACAAGAGGAGCGGTATCACTGTAACGAAATGATGACCGTCTGTCTTTCCCACGCATGCTACGTTACTACTAATGCGCGAGCAATTTTGCTGTCGGGAACGGGGGGTTTGGCAAATCAGTGTGTCAATCGACTGGTATTCAGACGAAAGTTTGGAGCTGGGAAAATCGAATTGAACGAAACCCACCTCATTAATGTTTAGTTTTTTTTTTTATAGCTAAAATAAGTACATAAGTTATCTAGCAATAAAACAGAATTGAGGTGGGTTACCTTTTCTGTTGGATATACTGAAATTGATATTCGTTTATATTTAACACCTTTTACTTATCTCGCCTCTATATTTAACTATTAGTAACCTGGCTGTGTAATTTCTCAACGAAACCTTGGCTCAATTCATAGAGTATGTTGTTATATTCTGTTTTCTTTCACTTGGTTCCCACTAATAGAAAAGGCGTCTTGTGATCAGAACAACCCCATTGTCTTGTTATTGTCGTACACACCTATTGTAATATATCATGCAATTAGTATATGATTTTGCCAACATATCGTTAATTAGAAGGCTTGTTCTTGGCAATTGATGTTGTGTGAAAATACTGCAATTTTAACACTTGCTACATATCGCATATCAATGCATGCACGCATATCGACAGACAATTTATATATCAATGCGCATTAATTTGCCTTAACCGAGCTGGCCAGGGAGACAAGTCAGCCATGAAACTCTCTGCTTACTTGGTTTTCATACTTATCTTGCTTTTTTGTTCTTGTGAATCGAAAAGAAGAAGCAGTGGAAGAAAAGGTAAAAGGCAGAAAAGTGGAATGAAAAGTGGTAGCCTGCTTTGTAGCAAAGGAAATAAAATTGGACATTGGAAGGTTAGTTGTTGTTAACAGGCAATTTTTTCTTTGTCTCGTATTTGCGATGAAAAGTGTGCAAAACCTTCAAAACTGCCCTGTCTTAGCTTTATGTTCTAGTTTATACATGCAGTTAGATGCATTTTTAAATGCCTCTTCCGGTTGAGAAACATAAAATAGCAGTAAAAATTGTCCGTTACAATACAATTATTAACGATGCTTTGAACTTGACGCCATATTCACAGCAATAGTCGATTAAACAAAACTTTCTGAACTCCATGTCTAATTTTACAATCAAACGGCAATATCTTTTTTTTCCTTCGGTCAATTTTTCTGAATTTATTTTTTAAGATTTATGGTTGAAAGGGGAACGACATATTAAAATTTGAAGGGATGTTTATAAGGCCGGTTTTGAGATATTCATGAATAACGACTACAAAAAATCTGTCTTATAGAATTTCTTGAAATTTTGATATGTTAATTTGGCGAATCGTCATGCTTAGCAAACGTGCAAAGTTTAAAAAACTTTCACCGAAGGAAACGCGAGAAAAATAGTCCTAAATCCAGTTGAAGCTGTTGACGTGACAAACTTATCGATTCGAGATGATCACTATTTGCGTGGGGAACACGAAACGCGTACGGTTTATAGTTGGCTTTTTTAGCAATTTTCTCTTTGAGTTTTTGGCTTATATGTATCACACAGATATTTTTTACTTATTTGAAATGAAAATAAAAGATATATGTATTCAAAATACGAAACAAACCTTCAAGACAGTATAAAATATAATTTCAGTCCGTGACACTGTTGTTGAACATTGTGAGCATTATGAAATACAGTACTGAACATATTAAATATATAAAAAAAAACACACTGAATGTAGGTAAAAACTAGCTAACAACATACGTACTGTTCGAATGTTGAAAAGTTTAGGATTATAATAAAAACTGGCGTTTTCTTTGTAGATAAAAATACAAAAACAACTTCCCGCGGCTTGTTTACTTGTTTCAAGATTTTTACCGGGCCACGACGATTCCACGCGCGAGTCGCGAGGATGATGTCTGAGCTATATAAATATTTTAAACTGGACTATAACTGTAGGGAGCCACCTTAATTGAAAAAACTAACTAGAAAAATCAATTATACATTACAATTCAAGATCAGTAAACTCAATTTTTTTTTAAAATGTTAAAAACATTACGTTTGCTGATCTTCAATTATGCTTAATTGATTTTCCTGGTTAGTTTTTTCAATTAAAAGGGCTGAAATGCGCCTTAAAAACATCGTTCAAAAGGCTGAACTGTGCCTTTAATGGTCAATCACATCAATTGATATATGGCCGCCAAAAGTCTCATGATCTTGCGTGTTAAAACGATCTAAAACTCATTAGAAGAGATGTGGAAACTGGATATTTGTTTAGTTAGTGGAAAAAAAACATTTTCTTGGTAGTATCGGCAAATTTAAACACGTAACGATTTGATTCGTAAGGAATGACAGGAATGTGACAGATTTAAAGGTCTCTTCTCGCAATGTGCGTTTATATATAAATATTCTGGCTTTAAAATAAATTCCCTGAATTTATAAGGTTGCTCTATCCAGTTATATAAAAATCAGTGAACTCGCTAAATGCGTGCATAGTAAACTTATTAAAAACTATAATCAAATAAAACCCGAAAGTTAAACCTCCCCGGCTAGCTAGACTGTTTAGCCGGCGGGTTCAAATTTAATTTCTTACATATAACATTTGCTTAATCGTATTTAATATTTCTCAAACAAACGTGAATATAAATTGTGAATGAGCAACTGTATTTTTATCCTCTGTGTATAATTACGCAATTTATTTTTACGACCAATTTAATTCGGTCTACTTTGCATTTTTACTTGCACCACTTTCAAGAGGCCGACTAAATAGATTAAAATTATGGCCGACATGTTGGGTATACTAATTTCTCAAATCGCCATGTTAATAGCACACCAGCGTGTCTCCATACGCACAGGAAAAACACTATAGGCATAATTGAATTGCGTGGAAATAACCTCCACTGAAAGATCGATAATTGAAAATAGATTAATTCCGAGCCTTTTTAAGCGAAGCATCTCGGCAAATTGGCAAAACCGTCGGACACACAAGTCGAGACACGTACATTGAAATTTCAAGGAAAAAGTTTGAGACGTCGACTTAATACAAGTCAAAATGAAAATTTCTGTCGTTTTATCTTTCGCTCTACTTTTCGTCTTCTTCGCTTTAACGCAAAGTAAGAACTCTAAAGATAAAAAGGGCAAAGACAAACAAAACGGTAATGGTAAACAGAACGGTAATGGTTGGAAAATTGGTAAATGGAAGGCAAGTACAATACTGTATATTGTGATGGTTCATTGATGCGTTAAAGTCAAATCAAACATGCGGCAAATCGTAAGCGGCGAGGCCCTTGCCAAGGAAATGTCAATTATCTGGTAAAGGGCGATTTACCGATTACACAACTTTTGCCTAAAACTGTCGCATGCAACGTATACCGGCCTGTTTACAACTCGAGTGATACTATGCAAATCAAGTACACAACTCGTCTATACGTTGTCGTATAGGTGAGTTATTGTGTGCTTGATTTACACCGAGTACAACTTAAGTTGTAATTTTCCAACCTCACGGTGAAAACTCTGCACAAGTACTTGATCACACATTTCCAGTTCACTTTTTATACATTACTCTGACTCAGTTTAACAAACGAGCCTTTAGTCCTGGACTATAGGGCACATTTTGATTTACGTTGTAGAAAAAGTTACAGTTATAGGTCGGACACCAATACACTCGGGTCGGACAAACAATAAGCCTGAGTTTAATTAACTTAGGTCGGACAGAACGTCCAGTGGTTTCCTCTTTACCTCGCGGACACGGGACGGAATAGGTCGTACAATGTCCGTTTCTGAGATCGCTGGATCTTGGTCCTGGATAGATCGTGGATATAATGCGATACATTGCTCTTTCAAAAGGAATACTTAGTTTGTCTTCAAATTGCATGAATAACACATAATTTTTCTTTTACTTTCAGAAATTCTTAGTCCAATACGGATATGCCTCCTCAATGAACTCGTTCAGTCCACACGAAATAAAACTGGCCGTGACGAAATTGAGGATCCTGTTTCAATTTGACAACACGACTACAGACGAAGATCTTGCGAAATTCATAGAACTACCTCGTTGTGGCAACAAAGACATAAAGGAAAAGAAGGGCAAAAACTCCAAACGTGTTCGCCGCTATGATCTGAACCCTGCTTGGAGGAAACCGAGTTTCACGTATGCCTTTGAAAAATACAGTTCTGATCTTACCGTAGCACAGCAGCACAGCATTGCTGCCCAAGCATTTCAGTTATGGAAAAATTCCGTGCCTGAGTTAGACTTTGCTCACACTCAAAATGTGGTTGAAGCTGATATTAAGTTTTCGTGAGTATATATATAGCTATATATGTATATATGTATTATTGCACTGGGGCCACGGTTGTTCAAAGCTGGGGATTAACGCTAACCCTGGATTAAAAGTTAACCCGCCATTTCAGTTTGTGTATCTCTGCACGTCTGGGGCCAGTTGTTCAAATGTGGGTTAGCGCTAACCCTGGGTTAAAATTTAACCTTTAGTTTGTGTAAATTTAACCTTTAGTTTGTGTATTTCTGCACGTCTGTTTATTTCAAAACTTCAGAGAACTAAACTCCTATCGATCCAGACAAGATCTCTGAAGAAATATTTCCAAATTTATAGACAGGCTGTCAGGAAGTTTGCTTTGAATTTTAGGTTAACCCAGGGTCAAGCTAACCCAGCTTTGAACAACCGGTCCCTGTTTGTTACAAAATTGCAGGTTGTTCAAAGCTGGGTTAGTTTAACCCTATCCTATGTTATAACCTAAAATTCAAAGCAAACTTCCTGACAGCTTGTCTATATTTCTTCAGAGATCTTGCCTGGATCGATAGGAGTATCGTATACTTCTGTGAAGTTTTGAAATAAACAGACGTGTAGAAATACACAAGCTAAAACAGCGGGTCAAATTTTAACCCAGGGTTAGCATTAACCCACCTTTGAACAACCGGCTCCAGCAGAAAAGAAAACTCCAGCAAGTTGATCCACACAAGATTTCTGAAGAAATATTTCCAAGTTTATAAACAAGCTTTGGGAAGTTTGCTTTGAATTATAATTTAATTAATAAGCTATAGGGTTAAGCTGACCGGCTTTTCAACAACCGGCCCCAAATTTATTCATGAATAATAATGCGATAAAGAGTTTATCTTCTCGGATCAATTAGGCAGTTAAAGAATCCTGTTATAATATTATTATTGGCGAATTCCAGTCAGGGTTATGAAGCACGCAGATACATGCATGCGCCTTTTTTCTACTGCCATTTGAGGGATCCTTTTTTTCAATTGGAGCCGGAAGGGTATAAATGGAGTAACGTGGTTCAATACTAAATTGTTAATTAGTTTGAATTTGACTATTTGTGGTGGGAATAGTAGTTGGCTAACGTCCTGACGAGGGGTCTTTGCTTGAAACGTCGAAGTTCTCCTTGTATTTTCCAGGTAATTGCATCCCTATCAATCCATAGTTGTGTTATTATTGGTTATACCAGTGGCGGAAATTCACTTTTTCCGGGGGGTGGGGGGGGGCAAAGCCTCCTAAATTTCCGACAAAACTTTCAAATGTCCGACATACCCTGGGGGCGCCCATCCCCCACCACCACCACCTATAGAATTCCGCCACTGGGTTATACTACAGTAAGACCCCGCGTACAAGAACCTAGATTTTTCAAGTTAGCCTAAACAGGTTCTTATATAAATGAAATCGTGAAGTTAAGCTAAACAGGTTTTCAAATAGGTTCTTATTTAGTCTAAAAAGGGAGTCAATTTCGGTTGGTGTAGGTACAGTTATTTTTTGTTGATGTGTTCAAACATGCAAACATGCTGTTTATTAATTGTTATCCAGGTCTCTGGCTTCTGGATCATTCTCAATACTTTGTGAAGAGTTTATTTTATTTGATCAGTTTATAATTTTTAGAGTGATAAAAATAAAATAAGAACCTGTTTGAAATTTTGGCCTAAACAGGTTCTTATATAAAGGGGGTCTAATAAGCAATTTTAGCCTAACAGGTTCTTAAAATCTAGGTTCTTATACGCGGGGTCTTACTGTACCTGCCGCGTTCAAGATTATTAGTATTACATATATACATGTACATTATACAGTTCACTCCCATCGGGACTTTTCAGCAACCGATTCATCGATATAAATATTTTGGTCTATTTTCAGTTTCGAAATAAATTCGCACACGGGTTGTGCTCAAGCTTTCGATGGCACAGGTCCGATACTCGCGCATGCGTACTACCCTGAAGATGGCCGAGTACATCTCGACGATGACGAGTTGTTCACGGACCAAACTAGCGTTGGGATGAACCTGTACACCGTGCTTGTTCACGAGATTGGTCACGCCCTAGGCCTCGGTCATTCCTTTGTCTCTGGAGCTGTAATGAATCCTGTTTATCAAGGATATAATGGAGTATTGACTCTACATGAAGACGATATCAATGGAATGCGACTGCTATATGGTAGGTTTGACATATGTTACGGGAGAGAAAAAATTTAGCGGATCAGAAAGAAATTTTCCAGACGTTTTTACATTTTGCTAACCAAACAAAAATTTTTTCCCTGCTAAAACTTCTAAAATTGTTGTTGTTATCTTACATGTTCCATGGTTTTCATTTATTTTCCCCATCAAACTTACGTTTCGAAATTTGCCCGATTTGAATTTTTTTTTGAGGGGGGGGGGAGAAGGGGGAGAAGGGGGATCATATGTAGCTGCCCTCTGCTCCCTCGTCTCGTACGTTTATTACGTTTTATACAATCATGGACGTTTGGGAAGGCCCAGATATTATATTTCCCTTCTTGGCAGCAACTTCCAAAAATAAAAATTTCGTGTGTAAGTCAAATATAAAACTTCCTGCATATGTAGCTTTCGAAGAACGGTGGTATCACAGAGTAAGTACATACAGAGGTCGATCTCACTTCAGGTTAATTTAGCGTAAGAGATTTTTCAAGTACCCTAATGAGAGGCCGTCACCCCCTGAAAACATATTGAAATTAATGTTCCAGGGGGGGTGAGTGCCCCTCTTTAGGGCACTTGCAAAGAACATGGCCGCCAGATATGCGGTAGCCTGCATGGCAGGCGGTCTAAGCTTGCCCGATTTTAGGGACCGCCTGCCATGCAGGCTAGATATGCGGCAGATATGTACTACCTTACAGTTTTCCCGCAGAAGTGAGACCTCTGTATGTGCTTACTCTGTGGTGTATGCCGAAAATAGACTGGCGTACTTTAAAGCCATACGGGATTAAAAACCTTCGTCAGAATTGATTCTATCGTATTTTAATGATGTTTTTCTATTTGAGCTTTTTTTTCTTTCAGCGCCCACAACCGCTTCAGACCCAAGTATGTGTTATTCTATTACTATAAAATAAAATTATCGTGATTTTTGGGCATCGATCTCGCTCGATAGAATTAATACAGCAGATAGATATATCAATATCATTATACCTTCTTTGCATCACCCATTACATATATACGATACGATGTTTTGGTTAATGCTCAGCAACTGGACTCTGTAGTTCAGTTGGTTAGAGCGCTGCACCGGAATCGTAGGGCCACATGTGTGCGGGGGCGTGGCATGCTCCCCGTTGAAAGTTTAAAATCTGAGGCCCCTCAGCCTATTCAGATTCATCGAAAAGATTTAGAAAACTAAAAATTTTAAAAAAGAATAAAATGTGCTTGCTTATATGTATGTAGCATTTGAAAAATTCTTCCTTTTGTGTTGTTTGTTTATAGTTAGTGAAAAATTTGCCGTATAAGTTGGACGTTATATTGCGGTACACGTCCCCGCTCCCCAACATTTTTGAACGGATAAGCATCTCTCGAATCTGGTCGTGTGGTGTGGGTCCCCTCGGTGGCTACGTTCTGAAATTCCACTTAAAACAAAAAATCTACTATTCTATACATTATATATAGTTCTTATTAGCTCTGTCACCTAAATTCACCTTGGTCAAAACATACATTGATTAATTTGAAGAATGGTCTCGAATTGATTTGTGTTTGTTCAGTTTGTTTGAGCAGTTTGAGAGCCCAAACATACATTTGTGCAATATATTCTAAATTGCGTGGGACAGTTAATCGTTCAGCAAACTAAACAAGAATTGAATAAATTGAATGCGTAAATATCAGGACGTTTAGGTTTAGTTCTATTCGATGTAAAACTAAATTTTGAAGGTTTTTTTTGAGATACGTATCGTATAGTCAGACCGCTTATCACAAAATTCAGTCATGGGCATGGGCGTAACAAAAGATTGGTAAAAGCATGAAAGTTGTCACAGAGCATTTTTGGCATGACCTATCCTATATATTTATAAATATTAGAAGGGCGCCCAAAATTTAATTGTTTTGAAGCCAAGGAAGCTCTGTGCCTTAAAATACACTCAAAATATCGTCGCCACTTGCCGACTTTCATTAATTTTGCAATAACAATTGAACAGGACTTTTGCAATAACAATTGAACTCCAACAACAGGACAAAATAATAAAGTCCTATAAATTAGGTCCTCCCACAAACGTCTACGAACGCATCGACGTTTACAATTGTAATTGTAATCCAAGAACCGGTTGGCTGTTCAAATTTAGAATTGTAAACATGCAAAAATATGTAGGTGCGGTCGTAGACGTTTGTGGGTGTGGCGGCGATACGAATTTTCGATATCGATGCGATTCCACAGTTCGGTGACTTTCGTAATACTAATTAATACGTTTTTACAACTGGCCCCCTGGCTGGTGATGCATTTTTATTCCGTTCTTGTTTGGTCTATAACGCTTAAATATCCCTAGCCTGCGAACAGGCTCTCAAGCTGAATTGAGAGCCTGCATCGATGACTAATGAATTTGAATATCTGCGTCTCAAATCGCGACGCGAAATTCTCATTGGTCAGATGCTATAATTTATATGTTTCCACTGAGCTCTATATATGTCAACTGCTGAAGCACTATGCATAAAAAACACATTAACTGATCAAATTGGTCTTGACCATCTTATCTCAAAGCACGAAATGTTCTGTTTTGAGAAAACAGTATTTAAAACATTTGAACTTTTGCTTCAATATCTTGTATTTCGAAAAACAGTATAAACTGTACGTCTAAATTTAGTTTGCACGGTCTAAATTTAGTTTGCACGAAAGTTGTAAACAACACCATATAAGGATATACATTCCATATTTGGAAAAACGAACGTTGCGGGGCAGATATTCAAATTCATTAGTCATCGATGCAGGCTCTCAATTCAGCTTGAGAGCCTGTTCGCAGGCTAAAATATCCCATGCAACTTCAGTATATTGCGCAAACGGTGTGCCTGGAAAAAATAATCGAAAAAGCAGTCCGTACATTATTTTATTTTTCATTATATATAGAGTATGATTTTCATTTTTTTTTCATTTTTATTTTTTATATTTTTAAAAATTTTTTTTAGCTTGTGTAGACCAAGATCCTTCCCTCTGCGCTTTATATAATGCTCAAGGTTACTGCCACCCAGATTATGCTGATGTCATGATTGAAACGTGCCCCCAAACCTGCAACTTATGTCAGTGATGTTTGTTATTGATTGATATATCCCTTGAATATTAAAACCAGAGACCTGTTGGTAGCTTATCAATTTATGTCGTATATATATATAACGTGTATAAAATATAATTTTAGTATAGTATAGTATAGTATAATATGATAGTAAAGTATATTAAAATGTTATATAATAAATGTTATATAGTAATAGTCACATGTCAAATTATTTATTTCAGATAAAAATGTAATTGATTCTGTGCAATCTGTTTTAATTTTAGTCAGTTTGCATGGGAATTGTGCGAGGGGGGCTGCAGCCTCCCCCCCCCTGCCCAGATTCGGTGAACTGTCAATTTTTCGGGGAAAATTCGGGCAATGTATTTCCGTTTTTCCGGCACAGACCCCCAGTCAACGAGGCTATATATATCTTTTTATTTGAGAAATAAATAATTTAATATCGGTATTCTTTGAATTGTCGGATAATAAATATTAGTATATGATTACATAGGTGATTATTGAAAATTCTCCACGCTGATTGGTTACCGTTGAGGTGATTATTACGCGATAATCACCTAGGCGATTTTCAAAATGGCGGCCGAAGACATTTTGTCAATTAAAAGACGAAGAAATGTGCATTTTTTTATTTTTTTCCAAAATATCACCCATGAAATTATACTAAAACAATTATTCACTCCAGGCTCGGTGATTATCGTGAATAAAAACCTCGACTTCGTCTCGGTTTTTATTCACCGATAATCACCTTGCCTTCGGCGAATAATTGTTAATTAAAATTGCTCGGTTTGCCATCTCTACTTTTGCTTGATATGTACTAGTACAATACTAACCGAATATACTAGATTTTAGGTTATTGATATTTGATATGATATGTCAGCTCGGCTAGCGTGAAGCTTACGCAAGCGTGACAAAGCACTAGAGTGACAGTCGTGACTTGCTTAAGTGCTACTCGTACATATAACTTGACCACAGTCGGTTTGTAAACAAAAACGTGTTAGTACAACCAACAATTAACAACGATGTGGGTATGAGCGAGCGGCGCTTATATAGTGTTTGGTCCATAGCTATTTTAGAGAATTATATAATATCTATAATCAGAAATGACTTTCGTCTGACTCTGAGCCAAGCACATGCAGTATATCTGCAATATATCCAGTATTCCAGTTAACTTCCTCTTTTATTTGAATTTAATATTTCTTTAAATAATATCAGTTGTTACGGCGTTCGTATAATAAAATTAATACAGTAAGACTCAAGTCAGACATTAACCGCTATAAATGGACGGCATCATGCAAACGATCTAAACTGTCTCAGAAGAGTCAGAAGCCATGCCGGCTTCTGACTCTTCTGAGACAGTTTAGATCGTTTGATGATCGTTTCATGATCGTTTCATGATCATGCCGATCATGCTTACCGTCGTCGCGTCATTTGTTCTGAATGCAGTAAAGTCATAGCTTCCGATTGGCCATTGTCATTGAGAAAACGTTTATATAGTATCAGGACTATCACTGTGTTAATACTTGAATCGCGAAGATCTGCAAGTGCCAAACATTAGCGACTGGCGGACTTGTATTACTACTTTTATTCTGCATTATCTAAGATCATGTAAGAGGAAACGAAAAGATTACATTATTTTAGACATAACATGTCCTGTATTGTAAATTTGTATTTATTTTCAATTTGCATTCATTCAGAAGGAATGCCAGGTGCCTACAACGAGTTGACGCAGTCTCGTCCCTAGCCAGCACGCCTTACCTTATGAGCACCCAAAAATTTCGATATTTAATCAATGTAATGTCTGTATTTATCACAAAGTTTAACCAGATTTATCCATGTTTAAGCTCTAAATAACTGATGACCACACAGACAACATCTGCAGTAAACAATTTCCACAAAGGCTTTTTTAATTATCGGTTGAATGCAGCTTTTTAAACATACGGGATGCATGAAGATCAATTCAGGTGAGCAAATGATTGCAACATTTTTTCGAAGATACTGGATTATAAAAGAACTTGAGAATAGGAGATTTCAATTCTACTTTGCATTTCAGCTCAATTGAGAATCAACCATGTTGAAGATTGTTTGTACCGTTTTGTTGTTTGCAGCATTTTGCTCGGCCGATATAGTCGAGCCATCTGAAGGAGGTAAGTTAAATGAGAATTTGGTAACAGTACAGTGGCCACTGGATAGATTTCGAAAAGTTTGACATAATCGGTAGTGCAATGATTAGAGCATATCTACTTTTCACTTTGAAGAAGTTCGATTTCTGAAATTTTTATAATTAGAATTTGGCTTCTGTCGAACATGAGAACGAGTCCGCACACTTTGACTTTTTTCTATATATACATAACATGTTACAAGACAACCTATATACGTGACTGGGATGAGGAACAGGACTTTCGTCCCAATTATAATACCTAACCCCTTATAACTCGGTACTTTCTCGCTGTATGAACAAACGAGGTCCTGACTTGACCTGATTGTAAATTTTACCCTAACTCCAACTGAGAATATAATGGTTGTTCATACACCGAAAGTCCCGGAAAGCTTCTATAACTTTACCGCGAACATTGTAGGTTTTCGCCAAATTAATACAACGTTAAGTATATTGATATCCATATATAAAGTTAGTTTCGTTTCGTATAGTTTTCGTCCTTCAATGATACGGAAAAAATAGGGGACGATTCTTGCAGCTAGACCACTAGCAGTATAACCGAACTATATTCATTAAGGATAAAGTTAGTTATAATCGTTCATAACTAATACATTAAAATTTTTCCTCATATTTTATAGAGTTCAATGGCGAGCTTTTTGAAGGTGATCTCATTCTTCCACCAAGCTTATCCAGAGCTGGGAGAAAGGCTAACCGATGGCCTGGTGGAATATTTTACTACAGATTGACAAGTGGAATAAGTACATCTGACCTTAATATACATATTGATACTTATAGTATTTCTGGTTTTATTGTGGTATTAGTAGTATATGAGAGGAGTGCATGTAGCTTGACTCTACCAGACACCCCAAGTGCATGGTACTCGGCAAATTGGCTTGGTGGAAGTCTTCTCAACTATAAAACTCCATGTTAACTTCTAAAACTGCATTAAATTCACACAACGGATAATGAACGACAAGTTTTCCTTATGATTATGTAATTGAGGGAGTCATCGCGTTGCCGTCCTCAGTACATGCTAAAGCTAGCCCCAATAGTAGTAGCTCTATTTAGTCATTTAAACTAGTAGTTTTTCTTAAACTAGTTAAGCTTGTCTTATATATTTTTTCCGTAGCCTCCCAGTCAAAAGCAGTAACCGCTATCCGCGCCGCCATGCAAGAATGGGAAGCCAAGACCTGTATTCAATTCAGGGAACGAACTAATGAGCCTGCATTCGTGGAATTTGTCACTGGAAGAGGAGGGTAGGTTGCTCAAACTTATTAGCTTACTTTAAAATACTTGTGCTTTAATAGTTTACAGTCAGAACTCGACAACTGAGCTTTGTTGCTTCGTTGGTTAGGATGCTGCACCGAATTGCAGGGCCGCATGGCAGTTCGATTCTTGCCAGAGGACCTATAGTTGGAATTTTCGCAACTGTTCCTATGGTTAGATACTTAGATATAATAAATGTCTACTAAAAAATTACACTCAAAATCTTCATCTACGAATCGCTTCAACAACGAGTTCTATAAAGCAGTGCTTCCACCCTATCAAGTGGAATGGCCAAAATCCTGATATTCAGTACTTCTCCATTTGCTTGGCAGCATGTAGTATTAACGGCTTATTGACCGAACGTGAGGTCTGTACTGTGAAATATCAGACCGAGGTTTTTTAGTATGGACCCAGCGACGAAGGAGCGAGGTCCATGCAAAAAACAGAGGTCTGATATTTCACAGTGCAGACCGAACAAGCGAGGTCAATAATCGGTTTATTATATGGCTGAACTGAGTCTGTGAGCGTATGCTTTTCGCGCGAATTAAGTGGGCTATCGTCAGTTTCACTGGGTAACAATATACGGTAGGGATGCATGCTTAATCAAAAACAATTTGGTTGTTTGAAATTTTTATATGTAAATTTGAATGACACACAATTGGAAAATTAAAAAGCAAAAAATTTTTCTGTTTGCAAAGCAAAAATTTTCCGCCAGATAAACGACATCTGGGACACCGGTCCAGATACGGAAAATTAAATACGGACTACGGTCCGGAATGGGTTTTTACGGACCGTTTGTCAACCAATCAGAATAGAGAATTTTGAAAGCCATATAATAATTCTGTGTATATTCTTATCATTAGATGTTGGTCAAATGGTGTAGGAAGAAATGGTAATAAAATGCAGACAATCAACTTGGATCCTGGCTGCTGGGGGAAAGGAACAGTGGTGCACGAGATCGGTCAGTTAATATAATGTACCCATGGGCGTACGAGAGGGAAAAGATTAAGGGGGCAGAAACAAATTTACCCAACCTTTTTTTCCCATTATGCCCGACTTATCAAAAAAAAATTCCGTGTTGTCGACGGGGGGGGGGGGGGGGGGGGGGGGGATTTCTCGCATTTTCATCATAATCATCATCATCGAGTCTTATCCCATATGCTTTTTTTAGGTCATGCTTTGGGTTTCTGGCATGAGCAATCGAGACCCGACAGGGATGCTTACATCAATATTCATTGGGAAAATATTAAAAAAGGTCAGTATAAAGCTTATATAAATATGAATTTCGTTAATGAACTACAAAAGGGTTTCACCTGCACAAGGCGAGGTCTCACAAAACCGGGCTGGTTAGCACCCGTAAATCGGGGAATAGCTTGTAACTTAAGGAATCCAAGATACTCCGGCGTGAGAAAACCGATCAGAGAATGGCAACTTTCGCTGTTGAGGTTCGCCATAAATTGTTAAAAGCTTTGACCAGTATATGTGCATTATTTATTTGGGTAAGATGTTGAAAATGTGTACTATTTAAACGGCCCAAAAATAGTAAACAGGAAACACCCGTACCCGTTTGTCTTTTACGTGCAGACCACAGTTTACCGCGGGTAAACGTGTAGAAATTACGGGTAAAATTGCTGACATCAGCAAAAATTGGTAAACAAAATGGCGATACTCGTACCCGTAAACCGGAACCGGGGTATCTTAACCGCCCTTT
>CACRXK020010898.1:0-17026 GCA_902702795.2 Paramuricea clavata | reverse complement strand
GAACATCAATTAAACAGGAACAAAACGAAATCGTTGAATGCCTGAAAAACTATGAAAAAATCAAAGACAACTTAACCGAACTTGATTACATCATCACAGAAGATGAACTACTAAAAGCAGCTAAAAAGTTAAAATCTAAAAAGGCTGTCCATAACGACAAAATCAGAAACGAAATGATTAAATCTAGCATTGGAATTCTCTCTAAAGCTTTTCTAAAAATTTTTAACAACATCTTAACATCGGAGAAGTTTCCTGAATCATGGACCGAAGGCTTAATAACCCCGATCCATAAATCAGAAAACTCCCTCGATCCAAACAACTAGCGAGGTATTTGTGTGTCAAGCTGCATGGGCAAATTATTTTGCTCAATTTTGAATAATAGATTGATGAATTTCGCAAACGAAAAGCAATTAATTCACCCAACTCAAATTGGATTCATGCCTGGAAATAGAACGGCTGACCATATTCTTACGCTGAAAACTCTGCATGATAAATATGTCAAACAGAGTGAAAAAGAAAAAATCTATGCATGTTTTGTTGACTTTAGAAAAGCTTTTGATTCTGTTTGGCAACAAGGCTTGTTTTACCAACTTATCAAAAACAACATAGGGGGACACTTCTACGATTTAATTCAAGACCTCTACTCAAACACGAAATGTGCAATAAAACTATCTGAAAACAGAACACCGTTTTTTCCTTACAAAAAGGGAGTCCGTCAACGATGCATTCTAAGCCCTTTACTATTTAATATTTACATAAACGATCTTCCAAAAATGTTTCAACAAACACAATCAGATCCATTTCTATTACCAACAGCCTACTCTATGCGGATGATGTCATTATACTTTCACGGTCAAAATCAGGTTTACAAAACTGTCTAAACCAAATAAATGAATGGTGTAGTAAATGGCTAATGGAAGTCAATATCAAGAAAACAAAAATTATGATTTTTCGAAAACACAACTCGAAATTACCAAACCTTCATTTCCACATTGGAGATAAAAAGATAGATATAATCAAAGAGTATACCTATCTTGGTCTCAAACTAGTACCAAATGGGAAATTTAAACTCGCACAACAACAACTAAGCGAAAAAGCCTTGCATGCTCTTTATAAAATTCGTAAAAATCTAGATTTTCATAAACTTTCACCAAAAACAGCAACAAAAATTTTCGACTCAATAATTTCCCCAATTCTACTATATAACTCAGAAGTCTGGGGAGCATACAAAAAAAATGATCTGAATAAATGGGATAATTCAGAAACTGAAAAAAATCATTTAAGATTCTGCAAGCTATACCTAGGTGTTAACAGAAGAGCCAGTAACGTGGCTTGCAGAAGTGAACTTGGGAAATACCCACTGCTGATTACAATAAAAAAGAATATACTAACTATTTTAAACATATTTTAAACTAGACGACAACTCAATAGTTAAACAATCCTTCCTAATGTCTAAACAACTATTTGAAAAAGGCAAAGAATCTTTCTACACCAACGCAATAAACATGGTTAAAAAACTCATTAATAATTCAGGAGCAAAACACAAAGAAAAATCATAAGCGTGTCGTGGTTTTATATGTGATAAAATATCATGTTAATTTACATAAACTTTAGCTTTAATTTTCTCGGTTTGGACAAAGTTTATTTTAAAAATTACTTCGCCAATGAACTTGTATAAGACGAGTCGTTTTTTAAGCCATTTAAAGCACTTGTAGTCGTGTTTTATCACATATAAAACACTCCGCTACGCGTCGTGTTTTATATGTGATAAAACACTCCTACGCGTGCTTTAAATAGTACTTAAATCACTCTATGACAATACAACAAACTTGGAAAGTGATATAATCAACTACGATACAAAAACTATTGTAAATAAGACGAAAGATAAATATTTTGAATTTTGGCAACATAAAATGATTAACTCCTCCAAACTATCTTTCTTTTGTACATTTAAAAACCAGTACAAAATGGAAGAATATTTATCCCTTATTGATAACCCAACGATAAGAAGAACATTTTCTCAATATAGAGTAATTAATCATAAATTGCAAATTGAGCGAGGAAGATACGAAAACGTTTCTCGCAAACAACGTTTCTGCAAACTTTGCAACAACGGTGAAGTGGAAAACGAATATCACTTAGCCTTATCTTGCCCGAAATACAAAGAATTAAGAAATAATTCTAACAACATTCTCAAAAATCTATTTTATCTTAATAACACAATGGAAGGAAAACAAAAACTGTTTGAGCATGCGATGTCTTCAGACGATCCAGTTCTTGTTAACCTGCTTTCTAAGTATATCTTTCACTGTTTTTCGGAGAGAGATAAAAGCCTCAAATCCATGGAAGATTAGGGACAACAATTAGACTAAAAATTGCTTAGATAAATAATAAAACAAAATAAACAAAAAAAACCCCAACATTATATCTTTAAATTATATACTGCTTTTCTATTTGTAAATAGCTTCTTCCTATATATTTTTATAGTTATAGCTTAGACATTACTGACATTATATATATATATATATATATAGCTTAAGATTTTGGTTTACGAAACACAAACAGTGCTCAATACCATATAGATAGAGCGTAATATAGTTTTTCGTTTTACCTCAAAGAACCACAACAGTCTGTTTCATCCGTATAGGAATCATCAGGTGGTCCTGATGATTCCTATACGGATGAAACAGACTGTTGTGGTTCTTTGAGGTAAAACGAAAAACTATATATATATATATATATATATAATCTACGCTTAGCAATACCTGTAATTAGGTCATGCAAATAAAGCTTTATAACAATAATAATAATAATAAAACCCCTTTACTTTTTGGCCATTTTCGGCCACTTTTTGACTTTTCCAAAAAGTGTCCAAAAATGGCTTAAAAGCAAGGCTAAAGCCTTTAAAGGGGCTAGTCTTTGCTTTTTAGCCTTTTTTTGACCGTTTTTTGACGTTTTTAAAAAGTGGTCAAAAACGATCAAAGTGGTAAGGCCTTTACTTTTTGGCCATTTTTGGCCACCTTTTGACTTTTCCAAAAAGTGTCCAAAAATAGCTTAAAAGCAAGGCTTTAGCCTTTAAAGGGGTTAGTCTTTGCTCTTTAGCCTTTTTTGAACGTTTTTTGACGTTTTTAAAAAGTGGTCAAAAACGGTAAAAATACCTGTAATTAGGTCCTGCAAATAAAGCTTATTAATAATAATAATAACCCCTTTACTTTTTGGCCATTTTTGGCCACTTTTTGACTTTTCCAAAAAGTGTCTAAAAATAGCTTAAAAGCAAGGCAAAAGCCTTTAAAGAAGTTATTTTATTTTATTTTAATAAGATTTATTTGCATGACCTAATTACAGGTATTGCTAAGCGTAATAGTAAGTATATATAAATGTTACTGGTGTAAAAACTACTTTAACTAAATAAAAACAATATACATGTATAAAATATCAAATATGAAGGATACATCATCATATGACAGAACAAATATAAAAATTTAAGAAAGGATTAGAAAGAGGATAATATAAAAAAGGAAAAGGAAAGTTATATAATATAATATATAGAAACTTATGACTTCTGGTTTAGGGGCTGTTGTCTCTGATATAAAAACATTTCGAAAAATGTTCCGAAAATAGATCTGTTATCACAGGGCCATTCAAAGACATAAGATCACTTAATAATTTTCTCTTTAATTCATCAGTGATGCTCATATGGAAATAGTCTTTTAGGATGTTGTGCGAGTTATTTCGCAAATTCTCATATTTTTCACATTCAAATGAAAAATGAAATTCATCTTCAACTGCAATTTTATTGCAGTATTTACATAGTCTCGGTTGACGTTTTAAAAAGTGGTCAAAAACGGTCAAAATGGTAAGGCTAACCCCTTTACTTTTTGGCCATTTTTGGCCACTTTTTGACTTTTCCAAAAAGTGTCCAAAAATGGCTTAAAAGCAAGGCTAAAGCCTTTAAATGGGGTTAGTCTTTGCTCTTTAGCCTTTTTTGAACGTTTTTTGACGTTTTTAAAAAGTGGTCAAAAACGGTAAAAATACCTGTAATTAGGTCATGCAAATAAAGCTTATTAGTAATAACATGGATTGTAAAATAACTGGATAGGAAACTTCCTGACGTCACAGTCTAAACCTAGTTGCAATCTGTGACGTCATCTGTATTGCGAAAACTTTCAGCATTTTTGTTGTTTCGCTATAATTTCCACTTCAAAAGAGTAATATTGAAGCATAAATTGGTCTAATTGTTTTAAAAACATGCCTAAGCTACGACAAAGTATTCAAGGTAAGTGTTTTTCGTCTTTGTTTTGTATTTTTTAACATTTGTAGCTACGAAATTGGCGTCGCCAATTTTTACGAAATTTTCGATGCATTTTTCAGTGTTTAGTGCTTGAAATATTTGCTAAAATTGACCAGGAATACTTAGAGATTTCATCGTAGAATGGCTTAGTCATGTTTATTTGCTCTTTGACTAAAATGTTTAGCTGTATTATCGCTAAACATGCCGTTTTTGAGAATTTGGTTTGCAACTAGGTTGCAACGCCATCATCCTATTGAAAACATTAGGTCACGTCAGCTAGTTTCCTATCCATTTATTTTATTATCCATGGTAATAATAATAATAATAACCCCTTTACTTTTTGGCCATTTTTGGCCACTTTTTGACTTTTCCAAAAAGTGTCCAAAAATGGCTTAAAAGCATGGCTAAAACCTTTAAAAGGGTTAGTCTTTGCTTTTTAGCCTTTTTTGACCGTTTTTTAACGTTTTTAAAAGGTGGTCAAAAACGGTCAAAATGGTAAGGCTAATGCGGATGATCTTGTCATACTGCCAAGATCAAAATCTGGTCTCCAAAATTGTTTAGACTCCCTCAATGAATGGAGCAAAAAATGGCTAATGAATATTAATTTAAAAAAACCAAAGTTATGATTCTTCAAAAACATAACTCTAAACTACAAACACTCGACTTTTTCTTGGGAGATAAACGTATTGATATCACAAACGAATACACTTATCTCGGTCTAAAACTGACTCCTAACACTAACTTTTCAGTTGCGACTTAGCAACTCAGTGAAAAGGCTATGCATGCCTTATTTAAAATACGGAAAAATCTTGATTTTCAGAAACTTACACCAAAACTTGCCATAAAAATCTTTGATGGCATAGTCTCTCCAATCTTACTTTATAACTCTGAGGTTTGGGGAGCCTATGGTAACAACGATTTCATTAAATGGGACTAAACTGGTACTGAGAAAACACATCTGAAATTCTGTAAACTTTATTTAGGTGTGAACAGGAAAGCGAGCAATGTCGCTAGTAGGGGTGAATTAGGTAAATTCCCTCTGTTAATTCCCATATTCAAAAGATTATTTTCTTACATTAGCCATCTTAGTCAATTACCAGATACAAGTATAGCGAAACAAACTTTTTACCTATCAAAAAGACTTTACTCAAACGGCAAAGATTCATTCTATTCTAATGCTGCAAGCATTATTAAAAAGTTTCATCCCGATATCAAAGATACAATAGATATTGAAAAATTTGTTCAGGATACGAACATACACGATTTTGTAAAAGCCATTAAAGATAACTACACAACATTTTGGAAAAACCAAATTAAAAACTCTAGTAAATTGTCATTCTATTCTACATTTAAAAACCACTATAACTTAGAAGAATATCTAAATATCATTAAAGACCTTAATCAAAGAAGACTGTTCGCAAAATTTCGTATAAGTAATCATAAACTAGAAATTGAGTTCGGTCGTTATAGCGATGTACCTCGACAGGAGAGACTATGTAAATACTGCAATAAAATTGCAGTTGAAGATGAATTTCATTTTTCATTTGAATGTGAAAAATATGAGAATTTGCGAAATAACTCGCACAACATCCTAAAAGACTATTTCCATATGAGCATCACTGATGAATTAAAGAGAAAATTATTAAGTGACCTTATGTCTTTGAATGACCCTGTGATAACAGATCTATTTTCGGAACATATTTCGAAATGTTTTTATATCAGAAACAACAGCCCTTAAACCAGAAGTCATAAGTTTCTATATATTATATTATATAACTTTCCTTTCCCTTTTTTATATTATCCTCTTTCTAATCCTTTCTTAAATTTTGATATTTGTTCTGTCATATGATGATATATCCTTCATATTTGATATATTATACATGTATATTGTTTTTAGTTAGTTAAAGTAGTTTTTACACCAGTAACATTTATATATCCTTAGCTTACTATTACGTTTAGCAATACCTGTAATTAGGTCATGCAAATAAAGCTTATTAATGATAATAATAATAATAATAACCCCTTTACTTTTTGGCTATTTTTGGCCACTTTTTAACTTTTCCAAAAAGTGTCCAAAAATGGCTTAAAAGCAAGGCTAAAGGCTTTAAAGGGGTTAGTCTTTGCTTTTTAGCCTTTTTTGATCGTGCTTTGACGTTTTTAAAAAGTGATCAAAAATGGTCAAAATAGTAAATAAACTACAATCACTCGACTTTTTCTTGGGAGATAAACGTATTGATATCACAAACGAATACACTTATCTCGGTCTAAAACTGACTCCTAACACTAAATTTTCAGTTGCGACTCAGTAACTCAGTGAAAAGGCTATGCATGCCTTATTTAAAATACGGAAAAATCTTGATTTTCAGAAACTTACACCAAAACTTGCCATAAAAATCTTTGATGGCATAGTCTCTCCAATCTTACTTTATAACTCTGAGGTTTGGGGAGCCTATGGTAACAACGATTTCACTAAATGGGACTAAACTGGTACTGAGAAAACACATCTGAAATTCTGTAAACTTTATTTAGGTGTGAACAGGAAAGCGAGCAATGTCGCTAGTAGGGGTGAATTAGGTAAATTCCCTCTGTTAATTCCCATATTCAAAAGATTATTTTCTTACATTAGCCATCTTAGTCAATTACCAGATACAAGTATAGCGAAACAAACTTTTTACCTATCAAAAAGACTTTACTCAAACGGCAAAGATTCATTCTATTCTAATGCTGCAAGCATTATTAAAAAGTTTCATCCCGATATCAAAGATACAATAGATATTGAAAAATTTGTTCAGGATACGAACATACACGATTTTGTAAAAGCCATTAAAGATAACTACACAACATTTTGGAAAAACCAAATTAAAAACTCTAGTAAATTGTCATTCTATTCTACATTTAAAAACCACTATAACTTAGAAGAATATCTAAATATCATTAAAGACCTTAATCAAAGAAGACTGTTCGCAAAATTTCGTATAAGTAATCATAAACTAGAAATTGAGTTCGGTCGTTATAGCGATGTACCTCGACAGGAGAGACTATGTAAATACTGCAATAAAATTGCAGTTGAAGATGAATTTCATTTTTCATTTGAATGTGAAAAATATGAGAATTTGCGAAATAACTCGCACAACATCCTAAAAGACTATTTCCAAATGAGCATCACTGATGAATTAAAGAGAAAATTATTAAGTGATCTTATGTCTTTGAATGACCCTGTGATAACAGATCTATTTTCGGAACATATTTCGAAATGTTTTTATATCAGAGACAACAGCCCTTAAACCAGAAGTCACAAGTTTCAATATATTATATAACTTTCCTTTCCCTTTTTTATATTATCCTCTTTCTAATCCTTTCTTAAATTTTGATATTTGTTCTGTCATATGATGATATATCCTTCATATTTGATATATTATACATGTAAATAGCGGTATATTGTTTTTAGTTAGTTAAAGTAGTTTATACACCAGTTAACATTTATATATACTTACTATTACGCTTAGCAATACCTGTAATTAGGTCATGCAAATAAAGCTTATTAATATAATATTAATATAACCCCTTTACTTTATGGCCGTTTTTGGCCACTTTTTGACTTTTCCAAAAAGTGTCCAAATATGGCTTAAAAGCAAGGCTAAAGCCTTTAAAGGGGTTAGTCTTTGCTTTTTAGCCTTTTTTGACCTTTTTTGACCTTTTTAAAAAGTGGTCAAAAACAGTCAAAATGGTAAGGCTAACACCCCTTTACTTTTTGGCCATTGTTGGCCAATTTTTGACTTTTCCAAAAAGTGTCCAAAAATGGCTTAAAAGCAAGGCTAAAGCCTTTAAAGGGGTTAGTCTTTGCTTTTTAGCCTTTTTTGATCGTGCTTTGACGTTTTTAAAAAGTGGTCAAAAATGGTCAAAATAGTAAGGCTAACACCCCTTTACTTTTTGGCCATTTTTGGCCACTTTTTGACTTTTCCAAAAAGTGTCCAAAAATAGCTTAAAAGCAAGGCTAAAGCCTTTAAAGAAGTTAGTCTTTGCTTTTTAGCCTTTTTTGACCGTGTTTTGATGTTTTTAAAAAGTGGTCAAAAACGGACTGAAAAAGTTTCAAACAATATTTGATTGTTGGTAGGTATTTAGGAGTAGCTTTGAAGGACTTATCCCTGTTGTGGCGTCACCAAAACATAGTTAATGAGGTTAAAAATAAATCCAAGATGGCGGATAGCTCGTTGATTTAGGTCTCTGGAAGTAAAACAGGTATAAAAAATTTTGTAATAGAATTTTTATATTGTTTTTGAATCTCTTTCAAATGAGACGAATTAAATTTTTGTTGCCATTTCCCCTTAATTGCATGGTGGCAACAATTTATCCCCGCTCGTTGGTGTAGGTTTTGTGCAGGAATGATTTAAAAGAGAAGCGAGCGCTGAAACAATTGGATTGAGGAGATTTACGGAAATAGCTCCACAGTTTTATATCCTTAACAAAGAGTAGTAACTTTGAAAAGTACTTGTTTTGCATGCGTGTGTTTTCAGAAAATTGCATGTTCAGCAGAATGTTTCAAAGAAATTTTAAAAATAACGCTGAGTGGCGTTAAATTGCTTTAGAGCGTTTGACATGCAAGTCACTAGCTGGAGTGTTCGTATTAATATGTTGTCTATGCTCTGGTCAAACGACACAATACAATATGTAGAATACATGCATATGAAAATGACGAGGATCACACCTCAAACAAGTACAGCAAAAATTAAACTTGTTGCAGATTTAGACTGCATATCTGGCGGTATTTTCTATATCGCAAAAGTGAAGCGATAACGAATCTTTGCCGGATGCAAAAATCCGGTTTCTATCAAACAAAGAAGTTTTAAACAGTCTCTTTAATTGCTAATAGCTATAGATTATACTTGCAGTGTTGTTGTTATCGTGTGAAACTAACATTTACAGTGGAGGACATTTTGATTGGAAATTAAACATCAAATTCTACCTTGCGTGCTTATTTCATCATGCAAATTTATTTTAAACATCAAATTCTACCTTGCGTGCTTATTGTGTCATTTTCTGGATGACCTGCGTCGGACCTCCTCTCTGCTTTTCCTGCAATTGAAACATTATGCAATAGGAGTTGACTCCAAGAGCGAAGAAGCATGACAAGTGCCCTTTTAGCGGCCAATTAATATATCTGCTTAAGCTATACTTAGAAATTTGCCGGTTAAAGTAAACATTCAGAACTGATAGAGCTATAATTATGCAGGGGGTGGGGCTATAGTTGTTCAGAAGTGTATCAGCTTAAGCCTTTACTATACAGCGTAAAATAAATTCAAAGCAAATTTCTCTTCAATACGAAGGCTAATTGCACAGCAGCTTGTTTATAAACAAGGAAATATTTTTCAAAAATTATTGGAAGACCTAGAGATAAATAAGATCGTTAAACAGTAATAAAGTGCAAACATGCAAAGAAACTTTACAGTGATGAGTGGCGAAAATTCAGCAATATGTTAGAAACATACAGATATCGTTGGAACTAGACTTAGTTCCGAAATATCGCCCATTCGAACCGACTTGACCTCGTAGCTCAGTTGGTAGAGTATTGGACTAGCAGTCACGGGTTCGAATCCCACCGTGGTCAGGCAAATTTATCAGTCTGCCTGATGTGGATACACACTCAGAGTAACATCACCATACATTCTACACCTGAGTACATAACACTATAATAAAACTTACATCAGTCACGCATAGTGTATAAACTCCGGGATTTCCTATAGATTCTCCTGATGCCTCCATGATGAACAAATATTAACTACAGCCACTGTCGTGCATATTTCGTAGCATGTAACATATTATCCGATCCATGTTATTTTCATGGACCTTTTATGGGCAGAAATGGAGCATAGAATTGAAATCTTTATGCTGAAATTTAGTTGTCTGAAATTGAATACAAAACGTTGTTTGATTTAACCCGCTGATTTGAATTCGAAATTAACGGATTAACTTTGGTAAAAAGAACAATATTATATAATGGTATTTTTCACCATGACAAATCTAAACACAAACACTTGATCGTAAGCTAAATATAAACAAAGCATGGTGTGAAAGGGAAATGGCAACAAAAATTTTTATTGTCTAATTTGAAAGAGATTCCAAAACAATATATAGAAGCCATCTTGGATATTTGTGGATATGCATGATATTGATACGTCACAATCTGGGTCACGCAATTTTATTTTCTTACCAAACAATGATTAATATTCGCTATAACCCCACGTACGGTAAGTGTTTCGGATTTCAAGACGGACTGAAAAGGTTTCAAACAATATATGATCGTTGGTACGTATTTGGGAGTAGCTTTGAAGGACTTATGCCTGTTGTGGCGTCACCAAAACATAGTTAATGAGGTTAAAAAAAAATCCAAGATGGCGGATAGCTCGTTGATTTAGGTGAGAATATTTTCCGAAGTAAAACAGGTATAAAAAATTTTGTAATAGACTTTTATATATTGGTTTTGGATCACTTTCAAATGAGACGAATTAAATTTTTGTTGCCATTTCCCTTTAATTGCATGGTGGCAATAATTTATCCCCGCTCGTGAGTGTAGGTTTTGTGCAGGAATGATTTAAAAGGGAAAGGAAGTTATCGGAGCCTGTTTTGAGCCCCAGGTGAGAAGTTCAATGAATTTGATATTTTATGTAATCCTTTCGTTCGTTTTCATGCAGTATTTCATCCAGATAGGAGCTGTTGACGTTCGAGGCCACATTAATCCCATGTACTGTAAACACCAGCATATACGAGAGGCCTTAGAAAATGTGACTAGCCTTAGATAAAAACAATACCAAAACTATTTTTCCAGGAAAAAGACAAGTGTGGTGTCTCCAAGACTAACAAGATGTCGTAGTACAGTGGACCTACGGAAAAGCGGTATGTTTTTTAAACTGCTTTTTTGATTGTTAATTTAAGGTTCTTTTACACTCATCGCATACCCCAATTCGCAAGCTCGTTGCGAGAACTTTCATCCAATCACGATATTTGAAAGCACTCCCTGCGAGCTTGCGAGTTGGCTTTTGTGTTGAATGGGAAATTAAGAGGCTTTACACAAGGTGAAAGCATAACACATGTAATTTGCGAATGAACAGTAATTCAAGTAAGACTCGATTTATTTATACCACATATACTGGATAGCTCTCTCAATTTTATATTGTTCATTCTTGAAGTCCAATAAGGATCCAGTGTTACTACAGAAGGAAACCTTAACTAAACTAACTTTATTTATATTTGATATCTCTATCAGTTCTATACTGTTCTCCTATAGAGTTCCAGTAAGGATCATCTCTTATTATTACCCAAACTGAACTAACTTTACTTATACTGGGTAACTCTATCAGCTATAAACTGTTCTTCCTAGCGGTCCAATGAGGATCATCTCTTATTGATCCAGTGTTACTACAGGAGGAAACCCAAACTGAACTAACTTTATTTATACTGGGTAGCTTTATCAGTTCTAAACTGTTCTTTCCAAGAGGTCCAATAAGGATCATCTCTTATTGGTCCAGTGTTACTGCAGGAGGAAATCCAAACTGAACTAACTTTATACTGAGCAGTTCCATCAGTTATTTATAAATATTCTTTTTGCAGAAAAACCAATGGTGCTTAGAGAGCTCGGTGGATATAAATTTATGGCAAAACCAAGCGACACAATTGAAACTTCTTCAAACCGAAAAATCTACAACAGAGCAGATGAGAACAAAAAGACTAGCGAAGTCTCCGAATTGAAGAAAACCATCGCCGAACAAAAAGAAAACATCACGAACAGAGAAAAACATTTACTACATTTGGAGAAGAAGGTCGCGCTATTGGAACACGAAAATTCCAAGAATAAAAAACAAATTTTATCTTTCCGTGAAAAATTGAAAGACTCCTCGGTTTACGACGTGAGAAAGAAACGTTAGCGTCAGAACGCGACCGTTTGAATTTCACGTTGTTGACGTGTGAGCACGAATTAAACGAGTTGGGCACGCAAAATACAATCCTTGTCACGGAGTACGAAAGCGCCGAACATAGCAGAAAAATTGCGGTCAGTCATTTACAAGAAGTCGAACGGGCTTGTCAGGAATCGCATCTTGAAAAACCCGATTCTGTTCTGAAACAAACAGTTCAGAATTCTGGCATAACTTTGGAGAAAAACTCTGAAGAATTAATTGCGCATTTAAATTCTATGAAAGACGTTGTGCAAACACTTCGCAGCGAAAAAGAAGCGTTACAAAACGACCATAATAATTTGAGCTCGTTCTTCGCAGAAAGTTTAAAGATTTTGTTTAAGCAAGTGCGAGATAAAGGATCCAAGCTACCGGGGAATAATCTCCACACAGTCCCGGAGAATACTCCAAGTGATGTTATACCCTCGGAATAAGTTACTCCTGGCGAGGACGTTTTCCAAAAGGCCAAAGAGCCATCGACAGATTCCGAAGATGTAAACGACCTCGATGCGTTCAAAAAGAAACTCAAATCCAACGAACAGTGTATAGACGAATTAGCCAATCAGATTCGAGATTTAGAAAACCGTAAGAAAGGTTTGCTGGAAACGCGTTTCGCGATGATCCAAGAGTTTCAAGCTGGCGGAGAGGTTCCCAAGGACTGGAAAACAGATATGTCTGGCAATGATGCGGAGGAGAAAGTCGAGAATGAAACAGTTCGTGATCGGAAAAGGTCGCGAGTCACGAAGAAGATCCGAAAGCTTGAGCGAACATTGTCGATGGATCACGGAGTCGGGAAGCTTGACTGCATTCAGAAACTATGCAAGAAACTAGAGGACTGTGGACAGCGCATTCACGAGCTCGAGGCGACAAATTCCGAGCTCCGAGCCGGACACGAGGATATGGAAGAAGAGGCAAAGTATTTGAAATATGTTCTCTCGTATCGTGGTGATATCTTGAAGGCACAACTCCAGAATAAATATGAAACTAAGATGGCGGCCATAAAAGACGAACTTGCCCAGTCTAAGACGTCGCGTTCTGAAGTTATGGCGCTCACTAAACGAAACCACGACCTCGAGGTAGAGGTAACCAATGTATTTATTAGCCTTTCTCAAACGGCATAATAGCCACCGCTTTAGAGGTACTCATAGTGCCTGTACAAACTTCAATACGTGGCCAGTGTAGATAGCGGATAACAACATCAACAAGCAACAAAACATCTACTCGCTACCTACACAGCCAAAAACGCGCAAGTTGCAGCAAGTCTGCTATCATCAAGCCGATATCAGGATGCGTTAGGGTCGCTCGCTCCGGCTTGATGATAACAAGTCTGTTGCAAGTTGTTAACAGACTTGCTGCAAATTGCGAACTGCATGCAGGCTTGATGTAAGTTGTTTCATCAGGTTGCAGTAAGTCTGCATATATCAAGTTGCAGCAAGTCTGATGTTTACAGACCTGATGCAACTTGATGAAGTCAACAGGCTCGATACAACTTGTTGGCAACTTGCATCAGGCCGGTAAAATCCACAACTTGCAGCAAGTCTGAGGCGCTTTTGGCTGTATAGGCGTTTATAACCATATTGTTTTTAAATCTTTCACTTACAGGTCCGGCGCCTTCATGAAGAGCTGAATACTTTGCTTCAAAACCTGCCTGCGTTTCAAGTTGCTCAGCGGTCGTCCTCAAGAAGTAGCGAGAACGCTGCCGACGTTACTGCGAACTCACTCGATGTTTCCTTGTATTTAGAAAATTCTAAAAACGGCGAAGATATTTCAAGAAATGCTGATGGTTTTTCCGATAATATGAACCAGAACACCGTAGCTGGAAACTCTGAAATTTCTGGTGAAAAATCTCAGAATGATAACAACAATTCTAATGATGGAGATAATTCTCAGAATCTTAGTGGTGAGGCCTTGCAAAGCCTTGAGGAGAAAGTCTTTCAACTTACCGAAGAAAAACGCGTATTGTTGTTGGGTATGCAAACACTGACCAGCCAGTGGACCTCCCGTGAAAACTGCCCTGAAAGTGATAGCTCGGCAGTGACCGTGCGCGAGGCGAATTTACGTGAGGTGGAACAAGAGAACGCCTGTTTATTTGAAACGTTACAACGCATCCGTAACGTTCTCGACGACGAACGTGAACACGAAAACAACAATGGACAAGAAGACAAGATTTTAAAACTCAAAGATGAAATACAACGTCTCGACGAAAAAGTCGAAGCAAATAGATCTAGGAGTTTTTGGAGAAGATAACCTAAAGACGGACCCCAGCTGCGCAAGACATGAAGAACGAATCTCAGAACTTGAGATGGAAATTTACCGTTTGCACGAGAAAAAGAAATCGTTGCTCTCCAGTATAGTTAGGCTAAAATCTGATCCCAACTTTACTCTGAATGATAAAGTTAACGAGAGTGACATCATTAATATTAGTGACGTCATGGTCGATGACGTCACCAAAGTTGGCGACGATAACAATACTGACCTGATTGATTCAGTCCAACGGCCATCCATGAAGGATTCTGCGGTCAGTGATTCCGCTAGTGGATCATTAGGTACTGATTGGGTGAAAAAGATACACAATCCGCTCGTAAAGACACCCTCCAGGGACGAAGAGGTACAAGTGAATATGAGCAGAGAGGATGTTTATGGAATGTTGGGGTTCTTGCAACGCGATCTTGACAAGCTACGAACAGCCTTGGATCAGAAGGGGAGTGCTAGGAGTAAGGTGGAGAAAGATGATGACAGCAATGTTCACGGTGAGTACTTTATTCATGCTGGATAGTTCTTTCAGTTCTAAACTGTTCTTCCTAGAGATCAAGTAAAGATCATTGATCGATCCAGTGTTACTACAGGAGGGAACCCAAAGTAAACTAACTTTATATATATACTGGATAGCTATTTCAGTTCTAAACTGTCCTTCCTAAAAATCAATTAAGGATTATCTCTTATTGATCCAGTGTTACTACAAGAGGAAACCTAAACTAAACTAACTTTATTTATACTGGAATCATGTAGCTCTATCAGTTCTAAACTGTTCTTTTTAGAGGTCCAGTAAGAATCATCTCTTATTGATCCAGTGTTACTACAGGGGGAAACCTAAACTAAACTACTGTAACTTTATTTATACTGGATAGCTTTTTCAGTTCTAAATTGTTCTCCCTAGCTAGTGTCAAACTCGAGGTTCTCTTCTTGTCTAATTAGACAACGGTATATTGCAGTAATATATAATACAACCCAAACTCTTATCGCTCAACTCATGCATGGGACAAAGTCAGCTTGTCTGCAGACAAGATGCGAAGACTAGACTAATTGTACCAAACTGATTTTCTTATTTTTCCAAATCTAAACACTTGTCCTCGCCAAAATTCAGTGCAAACGGTTGAACAGCTAAGCAAGGAATTAAAAGATCTTGGTCATCACACTCGTGTACTGGAGGAAAGATTACAAGAGAGTGAATCGATTAGATGCGATCTACGCCGTACTATCTCCATAGCAACGGATATGGCGACAGAAGAGCGACAGAAATGCGAGGAACTGACGAGAACAAAGGCCGCACTCGAGAAGGAGATGTTAAAACTAGCGAGAGAAAATCGCGACCTGCGCGAGGGACTTGAGACTTTGTCACACGCGAGGAAACGACGAAACTCGCGTCCTCCTCGCGCGAGTTTCTCGAGTGATACCCACGAAGATAATGCATGTCGCGTAATGTATCTGCCCCGAGCCAAAGCTCGTAAAATTTCGGAAAGCGAGTTCTCTGATTTGGAAAGCCCCGTGGTTAAGTCAAAAAGCTTTCCTCGTACTGCGTGAAGTGTGAGCAGTAACGTAGCATGTTCGCGTTGTTTATTTCAGTTTACAAGACCGCAGATAGCCAGTGAGAAAGTGATCAACTTATTGGGCAGTGCCATGAAAAATCATTCGTTCAGTCTTCATCTCAAACATTATTATTATTATTATTATTATTAAAATTAATGGTTTCTCCCAAAAGGGTTTTTCAGAACCCATTTACAAAATTATTTTATAAAACTACAATTTTAAAATATTTACAGTTTCTACAAAGTTAGGAATAAAAATGACTGATATCTAAGTTTTTAATAGTCTAAAATAGGAAGTAGTCTATAGACTAAGTAGACAGTAAGTGTTCTTTAAGTTGACTTTTAAATGTCTTAAGTGATGTACATTTCTTTAGCTCAGTGTCTAAGTTATTCCAAATTGAAGCTCCTCTAAAAGCAAATGACCGTTGCCCTGACGCTGTTTTAAACAATGGTATCTGTATTGAGTTGCAGTTCCGCGTAGACCGATTATGAATACAAGATCGTTTCTCAAACATGTCACAAAGATATTTCGGCGCTAAGTTGTTCATGCATTTAAAAGTCATTACGGCATCACGGAAATAGAGTAATTTGTCAACTGTGAGCCACTCAAGATTTTGGAGTAATGGGCTTACATGATCGTATTTCTTGGATCCTGTAATTATTTTACATGCAAAGTTTTGAATAGATTGAAGTTTCTTTATATTAGTGCATGTTGTATTTGACCATACAGTGGAACAGTAGAGCAGTTTACTGATCACTAATGAAGTGATTATCATTGTAAGTGTTCCCTTGTCAAAATTATTTTTACCTCTGTTTATCTGGCACAGTTTATAAAGGCAGGACGACACTAGATTCGATATGTGCTTATCGTAACTTAGGTGACTGTCCATTAGAAGTCCTAGATCTTTGGCAAAATCAACAGGTTCTAGAATCTTCCCCATAAAAGAGATCGAAATATTGACATCAAGTTCGTCATCAGCTGC
>CACRXK020010896.1:0-17030 GCA_902702795.2 Paramuricea clavata | reverse complement strand
TATATATATATATATATATATATATATGAATGTTAATAATAATTCCACCTTCAATTTTGCAATTACTGAATGTAGGTGGGCTCATCTTCTTCAATATTTGCCTGGAAATGCACTGTATTTTGTTTGAGTCAGTCTGAGATGACTGCATGAATTGAACATTCTCTGATATTGTAGCCTCTTCATACTCATTTACTGCTTTCAGCAACTCTGCATCGCTAACTGCATTGTTTTCTTCGAACATCGAGTCATCATATGTTGAAGACTGCTTAGCTGTTACAGAACTTGAAGAGTTTGCTCTCTGGAGATTGTGCAGACATGGTCGTTTGGTAATTGTTGCAGTTTCTGTGAAACGGGGAGCTTGTCGCTTGTGAAGAGGCACAATTTGGTTTCCAGTGCCAGTGGTACGGAAAGAAAGGTGGGTTGCATTGGATGATTGTTTGGGGTGGTTGTCATGAGGATGCTGCTGGTAAACACAGGCTACCTCGTTTTCTTTCGTCAGACAGCTAGGATCTCCAGTAAGTGCATAGCCAAGTGTTAAACCCATTCTAAGTTTTTCATCTGATGCAACTTTCTGATATATGTTCAAACTTGCACTGCTTCTGTGGCCGGTAACGGACATGATTTGCTTATCATTATAGTCGTTGCGTTTCAAGGTTGTTACTCCAGATGCTCGAAGGCTGTGGTTAGTGTAGCCTTTGTCTTTCAATGTACAGTTTTTTGCAAGTCCTGGTCTTCGTCATATTGTAATGTTCTCTGATCCTCTGCGTGCAAAATAGAATCGTATGTCCCACTGAACCTTGTTTTGAAGAGCTCTTGGTCCTGCATCAGGGTCAAGATGTCGACTATGATATATGTCGTACAAGTCTGAAGTAATATCAAAGTTTGAAATTAGGATTGAGGGAATTTCTGTTGTTGCATATAAAAAGGAATGCACAACGTTTACATAAATGTAGTAATTATAATTTCTTGCTATATTTTACCTTCAGGGCTGACAGCAGCGTGATTCTTGGTGAATCCCTTTCCTTCTTGTTTCAGTTCAGTCGTTGCATCTTCATAGGCTTTGATGCTTGCAGTAAATGCCGTGCATTCCCTCTTTGTTATATCGAATTTGTGGCCATAACGTTTCAGAACTCTGTTCAAACTGTATCTGGTAGTTTCAAGAGATCCAATTTTATATTTTTGCCCATTCTTTGTTCTGGCAGCGAACCAAAACTTGGCAAGATGTTTATCAAGTTTTTCCTCGCTGAACTCGCAAAAATTTAAATCTTCGCCAATTTCTGCAAGATATTGCTTGAATAAACGTTCTGCTTTCTTTTCATTGTCTGTTGTATTTTTGTTTTCAAGATTATGCTGTCTTTGTTTTAATTGCTCGTCGGATATAGCTTCAAAACGCTTTGTTCTTTTCATATTTAATACTATATATTATTTTCCTTGCTCTTGCTTCCACTCCCCTGCAGCAGGATTTCGCGCTGCTGAAACAAAACATCATCATATATGGGCGACTCTGATTGGTTTATAAGCAGGTGAGTTCGGGAAAAAAGCAGGTGAGCTCGGGAAAAAAGCAGGTGAGCTCACCTATTGGCATATGGGTTTGTTCATCTGGCTCAAATAATGCAGGACTGTTTCGTCTTATTGGTCCAGTGTTTGCACGGCATGAAATATTCATGGTCTGGCCACTAGGGATAACTACTTTCTTTTTCGATGTTCGAACTGCGCAAAGACTTTCGCTAAGATCACTGTTCATAAAATTAACTAGGGCACTTGCCTCTGTGTTACTGACATTGTCAAAACTTTCTGCAACAGCGGACAATGCCGTTTCTGGGCCATTATCCTTCACAAAAAGTTCAATTACGTTGTAACCAATTATGGGACAGTTAAGGTCTTCATTTGTGACCAAAAATGGTACTGTGATTTCTTTTGCTGAATTGTTAAGGAGCTTAAAATTTACTCCTACCCACCCGTTGTACGGAATTTGTGTTCCATTGGCTGCTTCTAGCTTTAGATCTGATCCAGCCCCCAAAAGCTCATGTATATCCTTAACCGGAATGTCTGGGAACATGTCCTTCAAAATTCTCTCAGGTAGAATTGAGACCTGGGCTCCTGTGTTCCAAAGTATCTCCGTTTCTTTACCATTGAGTTGGCATTTGACTTGACACTTTTCCCCAACAAGCTTCACTACGGTATCTCTCTGTTTTGGGGTGAGATGACTGACAAACATGTTCGTATCTGCGGAATCTCCCAAACCAGGTATTGTACCTGCAGTTGTTGAGAGGTTCTTGATGGATGTACAGAGAGTCTTATGTTCAACCCAATGTTTTCTCTGGCAATCCTTTGAACAATAATGCACAATTTTACATATCGAACATATTTGAAATTCATTTGATCTACTTTCTTTCTTCAAACAGTAATTACAAAGGTGGGACTTCATTTCTGTCTTTGATTGGGCTACACCCTGTCCCTCGGGGGCAGCCCTTTGTGGTTTCCCTGGTTTCTGAACTTCATGTTGCAATATCTGGCTATATGATTGGCCCCACCACAAAGAAAACAGTGATTACACGTGTCCGACAAACCTTTCTCATCACATTCTCTACATCCACGCTTCGGTCGACTAGTTTTCGTCGCCACATTGTTTCGCATTTCATCCCCCGGTTCAGGCACTTTGGTTACTGCATCACGGAGAAACTTCATCTCGCTTTGCATCGTCGCCATGTCGGATTGGACAGCCTTCAGTGCGGCTAATACTCTTCCCTCCTCTCTCTTTTCCTTGTTTTTTTCAAATGTCATCTCCACTGTTGATATGCTTGCTGACTTTCTGCCCGAAAAACTGAATTTGTTTACTCTCTCGGTTTCTGCGGACATAGCCATGTTCATGGCTTCAATCAAATCTTCATCGGTGACCAGAGGATTCTGGAGGGTTGGTCTCATCTTTGCTCGGATTGTCTCATCAATAAGCCCTGTCTCAAGGGCATGCAGAAATAATCCTTGCACTGAGCTCTGATCATAGGTTATATTATTTCCAGACTCTTTTGAGGCAAAAATGATCTTTTGGCGAATGGTCAGAGTTCGAATGAGGAAAGATTGTGGATCCTCTTTTGGTTGTTGAGTAATGTTGGCTAACATTTGATAGAGTTCGGTTGCACTCTTCTCATGATAATGGAACCGAATAATTTTCCTTAGCCTGGGCAAGGTTAGGTCTGTAACACTTTCCAAATAACTTCTTAACTGAAGTACTGGTTGGACTGCTCGAACTACTGCATTAACAATTTCTAGTTCAGAGTATTGTTTTCTAACACCGGCTTCAATTTGGGAAACTAATGATTGATACCCCAACTTATCTTTCTGTCCGGGTTCCCCAACTACACCTTGTATCTTAAAATCTCGGTGTAGCAGACTCTTTTCAAGATTTGCCAATGGTACTTTTATAACATTTTCTGGTTGAACAGGACTCTTCTTACTAACACCTGTTCCCTTTTTCTCTTGAGCCTTTAGTTTGATTTCTTTTTGTTTACTCAACAATTCTTGTATCTTCTCTTCCAATTCTACAACTTCTGATTTTTCCTGGGGTCCCACTTCTGAAACTTCTACTTCTTTCTGGGGTCCCTCCTCTTGATCAGCCGGCTCTTCGAGCGGTGGTGGACCAAGAAATACTTTAATACTTTCTATATATGTCACACATTCTGTTTTCTCAGTTAGCGTTCCAACTGTCTCTTCTATAGCTTCCCGTATAACCTTTAGAATCATAAATCTACTCTTACCTTGAACACTAGATTCGTCTAGCTTTATATTTTGTGCTAACTTCAAAATGTCATCCAGCTTTAATGCAAGTATTTCCGACTCCAGTTCCAATAACATTTCTTCAACCTCTGAGTCGGCCATTTTGACTTTTAATCAATGTCACAGTTTTAAATTATCACACCAAAACTTCAAGTAATCAAGTTCAAATGAATAATATAAGCACACAAGTCCCATTCACATTTCCAATTGCAAGTTTTAAACAAGTTCAGTCCATATTATAACACCAATACTTCAAGTAATCAAGTTAAAATGGATAATATAAGCACACAAGTCCCATTCACATTTCCATTTGCAAGTTTTAAACAAGTTCAGTCCATATTATAACACCAATACTTCAAGTAATCAAGTTAAAATGGATAATATAAGCACACAAGTCCCTTTCACAATTGCAAAGTTAAACAAGTTCAGTCCATGCTTCGTAGAAATACAAACATTTCATCGAGGAAACGCCTGTGTTCGCCTCGTATAAACAATTCCACATTCATATACTCACTACAAATATTAGTGAAAATACTCCTCTCGATCGCTTTTTCTCCTTGAATTTTGCTGTAAAATTCCCGCCTGAGCCCCCAAAATGTTACACGGGTTCTTCTTTCGATATATTTTATATTTAAACGTTGACTTAGTTCACTTTAATAGTGCTTTTCGTTTTAAAACTAGCTCAAAAACCATTCTATATTTTAACATACAAAAGCCATGCCGTTTCTCTACATGCGCCCGCGATCAACTTGACCGTCAATGCTCTACTTCGTGTAAACCTAAGTTATTCATCTAACAATATATATATATATATATATATATATATATATATATATATATATATATATATATATATATATATATACCGTACAGGTATATAAATATATAGAAATCAGATCTTAGTTATAAGCTAATTTAAATACATATTTTGAACGTTTCTTAAACAGATCAACCAAGTCTGAGTTCAATATAGGCAGTGGTGGTGTTGGGGCGGGTGGTGTAACATCCCCCATATCATCATAGATTCGACAAATGTCTGCTAGACTCGGAAAATGTCTGCTAGAATCGGCAAATTCTTTTCGGATTTATCGGAAAATAGTTTTCGTGGTGAGTGAAAATATTTGAGTGGCTCGGAATTAGAAATTATAATATGTAGAGAAAATTTTTGTATTTTGGGAAAAATTTAAAAATTCTAAAATTTTCTAGTATCTCTGGAAAATATTGCGCGACCTCTCCCCAACCCCGCTCTTCAACAATTTTGGGAAACGAAATATTAATTAGCGATTGTAGTGATGACTCGGCAAAATTTGCCCTGATCACTCGGCAAAATTTACTTACATCTCCCCCCATTGAAAGAGGTCTAGCGACGCCTCTGAATATAGGAAGTTGATTCCACAGGATAGGCACTAGTACAGAGAATGCCCTATCACCATACGTCTTTAACCTGAAGCGAGGCTCCACAATTAGGACTTCCTGATCACTATAGATCTAAGATTTCTCGAATATGTGCGGAGCTTTAATAGTAATTCGGTGATATAGCAGGATGCTATGCCATGAAGGCCTTTATAGACAAAAAGCAGTATCTTAACACTACCTGTATTTCGATAATTTACAGTAGCCAATAAAGCTTAAACATAACTGGAGTAATATAATGGTCATCTTGCATATAGTTAATGCAACTAGATATACGCGCGGCAGTATTTTGTACAGATTGCAGGCTATAATCGTTGATCTATAGCAGCCTGTACACAGATATGGGAGAGTGATAAATATTATAGTAATTTTAATTACACCTCAGACTGGTCAATATAACCTCAACACTTCTAGATCTTCAATTAAATTTTCCCAGTTTATTACCCTTTAATTGGCAAATAGCCAAATACTGAAAAATCGTGATAAAAAATATTTTTCATATAATATATTTGAGTCTATTTAGGTCAAAAACAAGTTTCTTTACAAAAAGGAATTTCATTGAAATCCGGGGGTGCAGCAATTTGTTGCCACATGGCAACATTGCCAAGAACCGGATAGAGAATAAACATTATTTTGAACAAATAATATGTTTTTATATATTTTACCAATACCCTTGTTTTCAATATAAAATTATATATATATATATATATATATATATATATATATATATATATATATATATATATATATATATATATATATATATATATATATATATATAATTATATTGGAGTATGTTACCTTGCATTTACTGCAGTGCACTATGGAAAAATCAGACCTTCACTTTCTATATCGTCCTTTGTCCTTATACATGCACTGGCCAGTGCATGACCAAATTGGTCTGTTCTAACTGCTTTATTAGGATTTGGTGTGACAGGCTTTCGCCCCAACATGGAGTCGTACCTCCACATTCTTTCTCTTTGATGACCTGCAGGGCTTTCCAACATTGTCGGCTGATGGTACAGATTTGTTCACCGAAAATAGCAAGTCAACCAGTTCAAGCGCAAATTTCATTTGCGACTCCTGATTCTTCTTCGGGATGCCTTGTTGGTTGCAATGACGGCGGTAGAGAACCCATGATTGACCTTGCGTATGTCAATGCAATGCCAGAAGATTTTGATGTACCATTTTTGAGTTTTTGCCACAATGTGGTACATGTTATCAACAAAATGGAGATTCCGTTTTAAATTCTGAAACCATTTGTTTGGCATTGTGTCTGCAATCAACGAGTATCGTAACTCGTTGGACCAATATGATGTATTAGGCCGTTTGCTGCGTCCCGATATCGTTCACTTTCATTTCACCCATCTTGGAACTAAAATATTTTTACCGCAACTAACACTTTCGAACACGCTGAGTTCAAATCCGAAAAGTTCCCGCTCCGTAGACCTGCAGTTTCCTCACAAATGCAATTTTAGATAGATATAGATAGTCTATTTGCAAGCTATTAAAACACGAATTTAAAATTACATTAGATGCTAAGTTAAGATATAAGACAGTTCAACAAAATTAACTACAAAGGTCAAATTGTATTAAGACTCGCACATCAAAGGAATAAAAGTCCGCTTAAAGCGTTCAGTTCGTATCATTGGAATATTGAAGACTCTCTTCTTTTTAATGTCATAGTTTTCCTCTTGCAAAGGAGGTAGAAGATTGTGTAACTTATGAGATTCCGAACTCTTGATGGACGTGAATAACTT
The DNA here is from genome assembly GCA_902702795.2 of Paramuricea clavata. Taxonomy (NCBI): domain Eukaryota; kingdom Metazoa; phylum Cnidaria; class Anthozoa; order Malacalcyonacea; family Plexauridae; genus Paramuricea; species Paramuricea clavata. Next base: position 10,083 of record CACRXK020010896.1, on the reverse strand, counting down.
GTCGCATAACTTTATACGTCTATCTTTTAAAGTAGCTAAGTTAAACTTCTGCAAGTTATGTTCATATGACTGGTTCGGGGAAATGATAGCCAGCGCTCTCTTTTGGACGTTTTCCAAGCCATCACAGAAATATTTTGGGAGGGTATAGTGGAAAACCTGCGAACAGTATTCCAACAGAGGTCTAATACATGTACAGAAAAAATTTCGGATATCCGCAGTTGGTACTCCAGAACGTTTTAGGAAAATTAGGAAGTACATACGCTTATTAGCTTTTCTAATTATTTCACCAATATGGACGTTCCACTGGAGGTCATTTGAGAGATTCAAACCTAAGATCTTTACATGTTTTACATCACTGAGTAGGTTACCATTTACTGTCAAAGGTCCGAAGACGTGTTTGGAATGCTTGAAATCGATGATGAGTTCTTTGCATTTCTTGGCATTTAGCTGGAGTTTATTTTCAGTGGACCACTTTTCAACTCATGTAACTGCGTCTTGGACTTGACTATTTGTTTCAAGCTGGACAACTTCTGATATGGCTGTGTCGTCAACGAATTTCCAGCTACTAACATCTTGGATCTTTAGGTCATTAATCATAAGCAGGAACAGCCACGGTCCTAATTTGGTGCCTTGCGGGTCTCCTGAGGGTACATCTCCCCATTCGGAAAAGCAGTCATGTGAAAGTTTGACACGTTGTTTACGGTTCGTTAAGAAATCAGCTACCCAGCGTGCGATGCTTCGGGTAATATTTAGGCTAAGGATCTTTTGTACCAGAATTTGGTGGTCAATTAGGTCGAACGCTTTTTTGTAGTCAAATAAGACCACTCTAACTGCGGCTCCTGTACTGTCCGTGGCTTGGGCCCAATGATGGATCATAGAGATAAGGGCGTGTGCTTTTGAGGACTTCGGTATGGCTCCAAACTGGGGTACCCGGACATTTTGCCGAAAGACACTTTGCCGAAATACACTTTGCCGAAAGACATTTTGCCGAACGGACATTTTGCCGACGGTCATTTTGCCGAACGGACATTTTGCCGAAATACACTTTGCCGAAATACACTTTGCCGAAAGACATTTTGCCGACGGTCATTTTGCCGAACGGACATTTTGACGAAAGGACAGTTTGCCGAAAGGACAACTTGCCGAAAATAAATATGCTATTTCGTCAAAATGTTTGGGACTGTGACTCATTTCTCAACTGTGTAATTCTCAACCATTGTGTAAAATAACCATTATATGGTCATTAGCAGTGCATAATGGCATTAGCAGTGCATAATAATGGTTGTTAGCAGTGCATAACCATATTGACTATTGGTAGCTTGTTTGTGCAGCGGATGACTCATTTGTTAGGAACGTGTTTTGACATCAGATCGTAAACAAACAAGCGTATATAAAGACGACGTAAGCGAATTTCACTTCGAGAATCATAGAACACATTCACAGTTCTCGGGGAAATCACATTCATGAATGATATTGAATGATGTTTTTCTTTATATCGCGAATTTTCGGTAAACTTGTCAAAAACTTGAAAGAATATAAAACGAAACTATACTTCACTATCAAATTTCTGTCGTCAAAATCGACAATTAATGACTTTAATCACAGAAACTTTGATTGTGCAGTGAGCGAACTTTTAAAGTTCAGAAGATATCTCTTAATCTCTATTTTCGGCAAAATGTCCGTTCGTCAAACTGTCCGTTCGGCAAAATGTCCATTCGGCAAAACGTCCGTCGGCAAAATGTCCGTTCGGCAAAATGTCTTTCGGCGAAATGTCTTTCGGCAAAGTGTCTTTGGGCAAAATGTCCGGCCACCCCAAACTGGCTGCATGGGGTCGATGATCTCGAGAACAGCTGGCGCAACGTACAATTTCACAACAAACTCCTCTGCAACTTTAGAAATAGCAGCGCTGGTGTCAGGGAGATGGGTCTAAGGTGGTTATTGACATTTATCTTCACTAATTTCACGACAACTTTTTTCATTGTTCAACGACACGGATCGATGACGACAAACGATTATATCAATCAAAAAGACCAATTTCTATTAACCAGTCGACCCTTTAACAAAAGACCGGTTTTGTTCGAATCATTTTGAGTTATGTTATATTATGCGGGTTGGACGTAAACAACATATCTTGTCTACAACTTTGGGAAGGTACAGATAAAGCTTTCTGAAATCCTCACTTCTGCCTCTATCTCCATAAAATCACAAGGACGTTAATGCCAAGTCTTTTGGCTATGTCTTTGGGCTGAGAAATAACTCTTTTAACGCTATCAAGGTATTTAAACTAAAGTAACGCGAAGCCAATGGAACGACAAAGACAACACTAAAATGAAATATTGTCGATGGGTTGCTGGTAGAAGACTTACGACAAGATCACTCTTAATAAATAATCTTGAACTAGAAGAATAAATGTTCACATGAAAGACAAATATCTGTGCCAAAGTATAAAATCTGCTCTGTAAACTTACGACGAAGTGGAGATATGCGTGCATGAGCTGTTTATTTGGTGATTACAACGTATATGAAAGCCCTCTTTCCAATATAGTACTTGCTAATCGTACAGAATAACATCAACTGATATAATAGCTCAAATGCAATGATAAGTTAACTCTTGAATTACGTCTCAAAAACTGTGTTGGAAATTTAAATGCTGACCCATTTAATACATAACATTACCGTTTTACATCGTTGTATAAAACATTTTGATCACATGTAAGGAATTATTTCTCAGCCCAGAGTCAGAGCCAAAAGACTTAGCATTAACGTCCTTGTAATTTCTTTTGAGATAGAGCCAGAACTGAGGATTTCAGAAAGCTTTATCTGTACCTTCCCAAAGTTGTAGACAAGATATGTTGTTTACGTCCAACACGTATAATATAACATATAATGGAAAATACATGCATGCAGAAACCCTCGCCTTGCTGAAAAAACCATTGTATTTTCCCAACATGAAGTATCTAAAGTAGTTGTCATGGTAACACGATGATTTTTTAAGAATATTCTTACAAATGAAAAATCGCCTAAAAATATCACTTTTAATTACCAAATTATCAATTTCCCAACATATATATGTTAGGTATGATATTATGCGTAATATAAGCTTCAATTTAAGGTAAAATTCAACGCCAACCGCTTCGCAAAACGTTTTAAATTAAAGTGTTCTTTATAAAACTAAACTGCCTTTAATTAAATGGCTTTATCGATAAACTTTGAGTTTGCAATAGAATGATTTCAAATTCTCGCATGCAAATAACTTTGCTTTCTTCTTTATTTAAAAAATTCAATATAATAGAAAAGGGAATCAATATTAAAGATACACTGAAATGATATGCTGTCTTGTTTAGTTGTTTCATATACGCATGGCAAAGGCCGTCGGATCGGATTTTATAGCAATTATAAAATCAATGTTTAAAACAAACTTATCAAACTTACCTTTGTTAACGTTGGCTCCCTTTTTTTAGCCGATTCTTTCGCCCTTTCTTTCTTGAAATTTACAAAATCTTGCAAAAATGCGAGCAAAAATGAAATATATTTGCAAGAAATTTATCAATCATCAAATCAAGAAATGTTCGCTATTTCGCTGTCGTCATGCAGTCGTTATAATGCAAACTTTAAATTGGACCAATCATAGTGTTCGCTATTCATGACAGTCCGCCATATTTTTGAGATCAGTGAGGATGATCACCCACGCTAATGCTTTCGTTTCCCTGGGTGTAAATAGCTGGGGGGAATTACTAGGATATATTATTACAAGGAAATATTGTGCTTAAAAATACAAACTCTGGTCTAAATAGGCTCTAAAAGTGTTGTTTCAAGAGCACTATCTGAAATCTATATGATTTTGTGACTTGCACTTACAACTATTTCCCCTCTGAAAGAAAACAAATATGTGTCATAATAATCAGTGTCATGTTACCATAACTTGGCAATGTTGCCATATGGCAACTAATATATTTCGGAACTTTTGAGCTCTAATAAACATTGTTCAGACTCTCGAAATTGTTATTCAAAATACGTATGTAATGCTTTTATAAAATATGTTGTCCTAATCGCGATAGACATAATTTTCCTGATTGCGAAATATTGGTGTCTTTTATCAAGACCTACAATCAGGAGCAAAAATTATTGAGACATCCTATTCGCCACACATTCCCCCCAAAACAATGTTGTTTTCGTGATACCAAACCACACTGTTGGCTGAAAACATTCACCCGTGCAACATTGTCAATGGGGGAGGGGGGAAATGGTAAGAATTCTGATTGACTTAGAGCGAAAATGCCAACAAATGCATTGATTGGTCGAGAGCGAAACTCTCCCCCCCCTTGTTGTAAAATATAGGATAGTTCCATAACATCGTCAAAACACGAAGTTAATTAAGAAGGGTCAAACTTAAATATACCTCGTTTGTTGAAAAGTGTAACGAGTCACCTCAATTAGACATGGAATTATTGAGGCTTTAAGTTTTAATCACATAGATGGAAAAATTACCGAAATATGATTGGCCAATGATGAGGTCATTTTTTCTTAATTCAGGACAAAATTACTTGATTGGCTGAGACGCAAGCGCAGAAGTTCCTTATTTTAAATAGCAATAAAAACAATGGCTTCTCGCTTTGTCGTTGCGGATAATGATATTATTAAAGAATTAAAAACATCTAGTGAAAACTCGAACACTAAAAAAGTACAAATATATGGGTTGTAGTTATTAAGAAATGGGCAGCATTATTGCATTAGGAACACCGGCGAAGACACGGAACATACGAGGTTCAAGAACTTGACAAGTTCACAATTACTTATACCAATAAATTTCGCCCTCTACAGGGTGTATAAAAAACTGAACACATTTGAAATTGCTCTTAATTTCGCAAAACAACTCGTGGTATCAAGTTTTTGTTAGATATAGATTCTTGGATACCCATAATGTAGAATAATGAAAAAAATACTCGAACACAAATTTTGTAGAATAGGGGGTGTTTCTTTTCCTACAAACTAAAAATGACTTGCGGCAATATGAAAATCAGGCAAAGCCATTGATTAAGCATTCTGAAAGGCTGATTTTTGGGGAAAAAATGTAAGTTTGAGTGAATAGCTAAAGGGCTTAAACTAAAGCAAATTGTCTGAAATTTCGTGCAGCAATTACGAACCCAACACATTTTTCACCCATTAACTCAAAATACGATTAAAGCTTTTAAATCTCGTGCGCAAGCCATTTTTAGATTGTCTGAAAAGACACACACACCTTTGGTTTGCCAAATCTAAGTTCGAGAATTTTTATTTCATTATTTTACATTATAAATTGATACAACCGGTCCCAGGGCCAAAATTAATTGGTTTATGTTGTTGTGGTGTCCCCGCTATTCGTTGTTAAATTAAGTGATGTACATGTTCTGCAATCTGCATGCTGTTATAATGTCATGTTCGTGTGCACGTTTGTGTTGGCAAAGTTTAAGACTATATATAATACTCTTTTACCATTTTTTCATATCTTGCTTACTTCTACAAATCTTTTGATCAAAGTTTTTGTAGCTATGCATGTCACGTCACAACAGGGGTCACGCAATAAACTGTACTCAAAACTGTACTCTGTCTGCCCTTCGAAATATCAAGATCACTCAAAACTTCTAAAACATCTACCAATCAATATTTGGTCAGGAACGAACACTTTTATTTGCATGGTTAATTCCTGTTGTGACGTCAACAAAACTACCGTTAATTAATGAGATCAAAAATTTATCCAAGATGGCGGATATCTTATTACTTCATGTGAAATATTTTAAGAACTAAAAATCAGTAAAAAAAGTTAATAGGCGGTTAAGTTTCAAACGTTCTTCCAAATAGAAAATAAAAATTTATATTGCCATTTTCCTTTACCGTAGCATTATTTGTTTAATTTTCCGTAATTATTCCGTACATTTCTCTAAATTTTAGCTACAATTATTAGTTTTTAATCAGTGTCACTCAAATATTTTAGTTTCTTTCCTTCCTATCCAACCGCGATTAGATAATTTGCCGACTACCTGACGACTGGTGGTGTTCCAAACAACACAACCGCCCCCCGCCCCTTAGCCCTGCCTGTTCTGACTTTTATAAGATGGAATGTCGAGAATGTGAGAGGATATGAGAAAGCAGGTAGATTCAGCTTTTTCAACAGGGTTGACTTTTTACCAATCATTAGATCAAAAGGGCCCATGCCATGTAGTTCATCCGAAAATCTTCTTCACTACTGGAGCAAGCAAAGGCTTACTGAGGTAATTACATGGTAGCCTTGGTTTCTTTCGTTTCATCAGGGGCGTTTAATCCCGTACGTATTTCCCTCATTACCCCATGCATACGATTTGTCTTCTAAATTTCCCCGGGAAATTTAGTTGAAAACAAAAGATTTCTTTGTCTTCTAATTTTTCCTGCATGTTTGATGAGGGAAATTTAGAAGACAAAAGCCTAGCGTACCTCATTACCTCTCATTGGAGAGCTGTACCTCATCGAAAATCATCGGCACAACTATGGACAGTATCTGACTACACCGTCCCGTACACATTCGAACAGTCACTTTGCCAGTTTTCATTCCGCAATCTTGAACATTTCAATTGTGGGAGAAAATTCGGTTTATGCGCATGCCTAAAAAGAATGAACGCGGAGATGTGTTTCTGTCCGTACGTATACAGTATATGAAAAGTATTCATCACACGTGCAATCATAAGACAATCAAACAGCATTCAAAAGAGACCAACACACCACGCGTGATTCCCTTGGCTACCATGTAATTACAAAGGAGGGAAATTAGTGATTAAATGACCCCGCAAATCGAGGGAGGTTTAGTACATAGAATAAAGATCCATATAGAAGGGCCTCGCGCATGTCGCATTACAAATGTTGGCCGCCATTTTCTTAGCCAGTCAATGACATTTTCTGGCCAATAAACACGCTGTACTGGCTGGCTGCTCCGCCTTCTGGCCATTAAACTGCATATTTTTGCATTAAAAACGCGGACACGTTGCACCGCTGAGTGGCCCTTCTGTTACTGATCTTTATTCTGTGGTTTAGTAACGCCTCAAAGCATGCGTTTACTCATAAAATAAATGCCCCAGTAGTTTTATAGTTAAAATATGCCTTGCCGGAAATTGAGAGTAATTAATTTTATACATGCACCCGGCCCAGTATGATTAACAAGTAATCGCATAGTTCCTCGTTAAAGTAAGGTGTAATTTCACTTGTCTTTTCAAACTTTCACAATTTGTGAAACTTTGAAAACACGCGGGAAAAAAAAGTGGGTGGGGCAAAAAAAGTACGACAGTTTGATTTACAATAACTTAAAAAGTAAAAGAGCTATTACACTTAAATAGTCACCGTATACTCCACGATATTTAACTTAAATTTTGATATCAAATCTCCACACGAGAGAGTATTTCCAATTGATTGGGACAAGTCTATGTGTGCGTCAAATGAAGCACAATTTGAGAGAGCATCGTGAAGCGATTGCTACAGCATGCAGCAACTTGAAACAGCAAATGATCCAAAATTCTTTCGATTGTATGATTTCAAGGGCAAGACGTTGCATTCGTGCTGGGGGACATGCATTTACTGATGAATATAAACAATTGTTTTTGAACCAGAAGCGCGAACGCATGACAATAAAATATAATGCGTCTCAACACAAGTTATTGCATGTTGTATGTATTAAACATTTAATAAGCCATTTTTAGCTCATTTAGTCAGTTCCAAAAATGTTTAAGCCTGTTTAAATGCATGTATCTTTGTCAATATGGCATCGAAATGTGCATGCCATTCATCAAAATTTAAGTTGGATATCGCTGAATGCCAATAAACTTGTTTAGTGTCATTGCTCTTTTAGTTTTGATCTTTCAGCAATTCAAACAGTCGTACTTTTTTTGCCCCACCCGGTATATATATACATTTCCACAACAATGAAAGTAAGTGTTACACTTTACGGCCAAATGCACATTTTGTAGTCTTCTAAAGTTATGTTTGAAATCTGAAGAAAGAAGGTTTATAGAATTAACTTTCAATTAACCTTTCCTCCAGAGCTCGCTTGTTTTCTTTTCCTTTTGCAGGTTAACAACGAACTTACCAACTTGAAAGCCGAAATACAGGATCTTATGGGCATCCTGACTCCATTTGAAAGTAAGAGTCAATTAATTAGTGTTGAAAATGGCCAATGTTTAATATTTAATAGTTAATGGCATACCTAAAGTTAATGCAAGCGAAAGTGTCAATCAAACAGCGTGGAGTTGTACATTTCAAGAATTTTGTGATTGTGCTGAAACCGGGCGAGAATAAATATATTTTTCAAAATAGCGTTAGAAATCTCTACTTTTAGTGAGTTGTTGTGAATATAGGAGGCAATTCACGACAATTAGTAGTTGTTAATTAGTAGTAATAATATCTAACCGGAAATACATGAATGCAGAAACCCCTCACAATTGCCAGCAATCTCGTTCCCCGAGCCTGCGATCCTCGGGAAGGAACGCGAAGCTCTGGGATAATCCGTTGCCGGAAGCCAGGAATCCTGGCTAAGATTGAACTACGCATTTCATTTCAACGGCCAATCAGATTCCTCCCTGAAACGGATTATCCCAGAGCCTCGCGTTCCTTCCCGAGGATCGCAGGCTCGGGGAACGAGATTGAATTGCCAGCAAAACAACCAAACTTTCCAAACAGGCATCAAGTATTTGTCATGATTACGCGATCATATTCTTTATATCTTTAAAATTGAAAAAAAAAGTATAAAAACATCACTTTCAAATTTAAATTACGATTTAAATCAATTATAAAAAAGTATAAAAACATCACTTTCAATTTTATTTCACGATTTAAATCTCTGCTGTTAGACTACTTCAAAACTGCCTTATAACTAAATTATCAACCTCAAAATCCTCGGACATGGAAGTCTATCTGCTTAAAGTGTAACACTGCTAGTAGTCTTGCTGCTCCACTTTCTTGCTGCTATTAGTGTCTCATAGTTATTGAAATATAAACATGATTAGGAAGGTTGTAAGTCTTAATTTTATGTTCTGTCTAAATTTGGATAGACTTGTGTCAATTTGTGCACGTCCAGGTTCTTTATTGTTTTGATCTATTTTTCGAAGTTATCAGAACTTCCTAGCCTTGTTTATTATGTTTCAATAGCTATTTTATATTCTATGAATTGTTATATGAATATATGTTTTATAAAATTTGCAAGCAGCTAATTAAGTATATATATGTTTGTGAAATACAATACAACGAAAACTTTATCAGTCAGAATGAAGCAATCTGATTGGCTGAGGAGGCTTTCAGAGCGGGCCGGTTTTTTGCATCCTGCCCGCTCTGAAACGAAATTGCCCGCTGTGAAATACAACTGCCCGCTCTGGTTTTCTTGGCAAAAATCGAGGAGTGAAACAATTTTTAAACGAAAAAATCTGCCCAAAACGTTTGAGAAGCGTAGCCTAACGATAGTCAAAACACGAAAATGAATTGCATCAAGCCCTAAAGACTTCATACTAAGCACGATGTACACCAGAATTGACTATATTTTGAGAGAAATGCGACTGAAAGTCGGAAAGTTATTTGACATGTATAAAGTCCCGTTTACACTACGCTCAATTTTTGGTACGGCACGGATAAAATTGATACCTGTACCACTTTTTTGGTTCTTGGACTAACTATTTAGCGAAGCCCCGTTTACACTACGCTCAATTTTTAGTAGCCTACCGTACCACTTTTTGGTTCTTGGACTACCTAAATAGGTAGTCCAAGAACCAAAAAAATGGTACGGGTGCCAATTTTATTCGTGCCGTACCAAAAATTGAGCGTAGTGTAAACGGGACTTTACTGTATATACATGTCAAATAACGGGGCTTAAAACTTACGCTGAGAAAACTATATATTTTTAAATGCTCGTGTATTCGGCCACTTAAAAGCGAAAAAATTACAGCTTAAAGTGCCACTGCGATGGAAAATTGTGCTGTCTTTTTATTGTATATTCAGAAAGTATGTCTGTAGATAAACAAAATCACCAAATATCAGCGTCCAATTCCATTTCCTTCTGCCTTTTTTTTCAACGCAAACATGCAAATTTTTCGGCCG